>JAOYMZ010000007.1:1324817-1346957 GCA_025802335.1 Pinguicula primuliflora
AATTTGTATTGATTTATAACGGTGCCAATATTTGATATCTTTTGACCATTGCTAGATACACGGCTCAAATTAAGATTGAACCTAGTAAATTCGTACTGAGCAATACAAGTGACCAAAAGAAATTGCGTCCCTAGGATTTGAATGGATTAGGCCAATCTAGTTGGCCCATCTCCTAGTTTCCGTATTGATGGGGGCACTATTAGCTAAGAGAGTTGGGTCAACCCAAATTTGGATTGGCTCAACAAATTGAGTCCAGATCTCTGTTGTTGTTTTTTTAATGAATAATGTTATTTGTACTCTTTTTTTGATCCTTTTTATAACTTTCATGATGTGGCAAGCATCACAACCACATTTGTGGTTGTGTGTGTGGTTGTGATGCTTGCCACATTATGGAGTTTATAAAAAAGATAAAAAAAGAGGATACATGTAGCATTATTCTATTTTTATTTTCGATTCTGCAAGACGCTGTAGAGAGGTGTTCGGGACACATGTAAATTTTTTACTTTTAATTTTAAATAGAGACACTAACTTACCAAAAAAGTGACCAAAAGAAACTTGATCTGAATAACAAACAGTTAATAGTTCTTGTTTCACCATATTTAATTACCAATTTGGGTCTGCACATAACTTGGTCTGAATTTTTTTTAATACATAAGAGGCGGAAGCCATAACAAAGCAGGATAAAACTAAATACAAGGATCAGGGAATATCCTCATGGAGGATCAAAAAGAAAGGAAATCGAATGGAAGTCCATTTCCTTATCAGCCGGTAGAGCTGCTTCACATTCGCAACAATTCTGGTAGGGTGCTGCTGACATGAGGCATCAGGAGAGCTTGAAAGTTGTGATGAGATGATGACTTGGTCTGAATTTGAATGGGCCGATTAAAGAACACGTAAAACTAAAAGCAGCCACCAAACAATTCAATTTTGTGCATTGTTGTTCTGTGAAAGATGGCGTCAATCAATTTCCAAAGTATAATCTCGGAGCATATGCCTCATGCCTGTGCGTTTTCTACGAGGGCTTCCTAAGAAAAAGTCAACCGTATTTTTCTCATTGTTTTCAACACTTTTTGAACTAATAAGTTGATACCTGCATTTTTTCTTGGGATTTTTTTGTTGGTATAGATTTTCTGGTTTTCTACACAGATTACAGCTTCTTCTCCGCCAGATCACTGGCTAATTTCCCTCCTGAAATCTTCCCGACCGCGGTCGCAGCCGTACACCGTGAAGGATGGGCGTTCGCCACCGGACAACGTTCCTTGGTTTTGTCTTTTCTTATCTTCTAATCGCCGCTTCGTTTTCACGGTCTTTCCCATTTCCGAGGAAGCATGAGAAAGAAATCGATGGCCCGATCAAAACCGTGGTGGTTTTGGTGATGGAAAATCGCTCCTTCGATCACATGTTGGGCTGGATCAAGAAGCTTCGACCCGATATCGACGGGCTCACGGGATCCGAATTCAATCGGGTCAACGCCTCCATGCCGACCTCCCGGACGGTGAACGTGTCCGATGACGCTTTCTTCATCGCCGCGGACCCGGGACACTCTATTCAGGCGATCAGGGAGCAGATTTTTGGATCTGAGGATTCATCGGCGAAGTTGGCCTTGATGAACGGGTTTGTGCAGCAGGCCGAGGCCCAGGGCGGAGAGGAGCTTGCGAAGGTCGTTATGAGCGGGTTTAAGCCGGAATTGGTGCCGGTTTACACTGCTTTGGCGAACGAGTTTGCAGTTTTCGACCGGTGGTTCGCGTCGGCTCCGACATCCACTCAACCGAACCGGTTTTACGTTCACTCCGCCACCTCCCACGGGTGCTCCAGCAACGTGAAGAAGGACCTCGTCAATGGATTCCCTCAGAAGACCATTTTCGATTCGTTAGACGAGAATGGCCTCAGTTTTGGGATTTATTACCAGAATATACCTGCAGTACTGTTCTTCAAGAGCCTCAGGAAGCTCAAGAACGTTGTCAAGTTCCATGATTATAAATTATCATTCAAGCGCCATGCTAGGATGGGTAAACTCCCGAATTATGCGGTGATCGAGCAGCGATACTATGATGTTTCCCTTACCCCTGCTAATGATGATCATCCTTCACATGATGTGGCTCGTGGGCAAAAGTTTGTGAAGGAGGTGTACGAGATACTGAGGGCGAGCCCACAGTGGAAAGAGATGGCACTTTTGATCACTTATGATGAACATGGTGGGTTTTATGATCATGTGCCAACTCCTGTCTCTGGGGTGCCTAATCCGGATGGCATAATCGGACCTGCTCCGTTTTATTTCAAGTTTGATAGGCTCGGTGTTCGTGTTCCCACATTCCTGATCTCCCCCTGGGTTGAAAAAGGCACTGGTATGTGATTTTTGAGATGTTTTCTGGATAATATCTGTTGTTTGATAGTTTTGAATAGAGTGATGCTACATGTCCCAACACTTTGTCCCTACTTCATCCCTACATGTATTTTAATTAAGAATTTTGCAAGTTTAGAAAGTGTTCATTCAACATTATTCTTTTGGATAATGTCTGTTGTTTGATAGTTTTTAAAGTACCCGGATTAGTTGATGAACTTAAATGATAATAAGGACAAACTGTGTTTTGCAATGATAGTTACACTGAAGCTTAACTGGCAAATGAGACTTCTTGTGGTGATGAGTAAAAAACATCACCACAAGAAGATGTCTCTTGCAATGAAGCAATTTAATCTAAATGGAATTGAAGTTGTTCGACGACTAGTCTAATAAAAGCTTGTTATTGACCAATTGTTGTAGTTGCCATCTTTCCATCCTGCTGGAAACTGAAGGGTTAGGTTTTGTTCAAGAAGTTGTTACTTTTTTGAGGAAGTTTTTGAAAAACATTTATTTACTTACAGAACCACTTAATATTATATCTTGTGTTGTGTTTGGCTGCTGACTAGCAGCCTTTATCCTTTTAGTTCCAAGGTCTAAAGATCATCTATCTTCTTGTACTGAGGAAACTGGAATCTTGTTTCTCTTGTGCAGTGATTCATGAACCAGATGGCCCAACCCCATCTTCACAGTTCGAGCATTCTTCAATACCTGCTACTGTGAAGAAACTCTTCAATCTCAAATCGAACTTTCTGACCAAAAGAGATGCGTGGGCAGGAACCTTCGACAAGTACTTGAAGATTCGAAATACCCCACGGGACGACTGTCCAGGTCTGCACTTATTCCTCAAATTTCATTCATCATTTCATAATACAGTTATTGGTTGACCCGACCCACTATTTCATTCTCGAATTCGTCTTTGTTCTCCAGAGAGACTCCCTGAAGTTAAAGTTGCATTAAGGCCTCATGGCCCCAAGGAAGATGAACAGCTCTCAGAATTTCAAATAGAGCTGATTCAGCTGGCATCACAGCTCAACGGTGACTACATTCTCAACAGTTATCCAGACATGGGAAGAACTATGAATGTCCGTGACGCTAATGCTTACGCGGAAGATGCAGTCAAAAGGTTTTTGGAAGCTGGAAGAACAGCTCTGAGAGCCGGAGCAAATGAGTCTTCGGTAGTCACCATGGTACCCTCTCTTAGCAGCAGAACATCACAAACGGAGAGCAGGAGCAGCTATGGTCACGATTCACTCTGATGGTTTTCACAGCTCCCTTTGCTCTTTGTAGATAGACATCGATTTCTGTACTTCAACTTTCGCGTGATTGTAAAGGATGTATGATTATTAACTACGTTATAATTTACAGTGTTATTATTTTCTATGCATAATAAACAGAAGCAAACTTTTCTCTCGTATTATGATATTCGTCCTTCCAGAATTTTAATGTAAGTTTTCAATTCGCGCAGAGTTTACGACAGTAACTGCTGGCTGGAAAACGGCCACGTAACATCGCGCCACTTCGTATTCAGAATGGTTATAATACCCCTCTGACTTTAGTTCAGCCAGTTCTAGGGTATCTCTATCTTCCCGTTTACCGACTACAGTTTCGGAAAAATGGCGCCACAGACGAGAGCCTTGTCGTTTCCGAATATCGTCATCGAGAGGGATTATGACTCGGAGGTAAGTTCTTCCGAGGAAGAGGACGGGAAAGATGAAGAGGACGAGGAAAACAACACCGTTATCGCCGGAGAAGAATCGGGTGAAGAGCCTGTGGAGTTGAAGGTGTCGACGTCGACGTCGGCTAAGAGGAGAGATCCCATCACCATTAACCTGAAGAAAGTCTGCAAAGTAAGAATCTTTACGCTTCATGCTTTGCTCTCTTTAACAGTTGAGGGTGGTGGTGGAATTTTGGAAATGCTGGGGGGCTGACTTGGGGGTTTCAGGTGTTTGTTCGGAGTTTCTGCTGCACTGTGTATATTTTGCGTTTGCATAAGAAATTCTGTTGTGTTGATTTAAGGTATGCAAGAAGCCGGGCCATGAAGCGGGGTTCAAGGGGGCCACCTATATTGATTGCCCAATGAAGCCCTGTTTCCTATGTAAAATGCCAGGTGAGTTGTCTCTCACTTGTGCTGCTGGAAATCATAATGTGCTTTCTAGGTTCCGTTTTCTTCGCCATCTCCCTGATGAGTTATATGGAGATTGGAGTTGACTCTTTCGCTGTTTGGTCCTATGTTCAAAAACGAGGAATGATTTTTCCCATAATTTTGTACTTGAAGGGCATACCACAATGACTTGCCCATACAGAGTGGCCACGGAACATGGGGTTTCCCCTGCACCCTTCAAGAACACTCACAGTTCGGTCGAATATGTTTTTGAACGACAACTTAGATGCCACATTTCAAAGGTAGTTTTTTTTTGGGATATGCCAACTTTTCTGGAGAATTGCTTCTCCAAGGTATTTATAGCTAGAACTCCAAGTTATGAGGTGGGTTGTTCACCACTTGAGCTACTAAGAATCAATAAATTTTTTGTTATCTTATTAGATTACAAATCCATTTTTTTTTCTGTAGAAGACAGCAGTAATGCAACTCACATGAACTATTGCGTCTGCTTTATTGTCAATATATAGTGGTTATATAGTTCCTTTTGTCGCTGCTCGTGTATCTCTAGTATCTTTACACTGGGTTGCATTCTGGTGTTTGTGTCTTATTGTTTGATCATGGTCCTGATGACATTTTTTTTATCATTCTTATTAGTTTTAGGAGAGGATGCCAATTTTAGTTTTGCTGTGATACAGATTCGCCCAGCATTTGTGATTCCAAATAAAGTGCACTGTGGGGTGATTAGATATCATAGCAGACGTGTTACATGCTTGGAGTTTCATCCGACAAGGAACCATATTATTATATCTGGAGATAAGGTTAGTTTTCAACTTTTCCATAGTTTCTTCTGATGGTTTGGTTGGTGTAATAAGGAATATCTATGACATTGGAGCTAATCCTATGTTCTGGTAAAGAAAGGACAACTCGGAGTTTGGGATTACAATCAAGTGCACGAGAGGACAGTATATACAAACATACATAGCTGCATACTGAACAACATGAAGTGAGTCCATGTCCATCTTCAATTACCCCCTTTTCTCTGAAATTATGTTATATAGTAACTGAATGGTTTACTTTTGAAAGTCGATCTTCATAGAAAAATCTCGATGCTGATATATAACATCATTATGTCAGGTTTAATCCATTGCGTGATGAAACAGTTTATGGTGCTTCATCCGACGGTACTGTCAGCTGCACTGACTTAGAAACTGGAGTTTCAACATCATTGGTGAACCTTAATCCTGATGGTTGGCAGGTAACTTCACGACAACAAGTAAAAGAGAAGGAAATTATGTTGATCAATCAACCAAAATAATATTCAAAGAAGATGTATTAGCTCTTCTTTCCACCGCAAAAAAAATGCCTAGAGTACAAGAAAGTACAAAAACAAATTCCTTTCATTATATCTATCTTTGAGTTTCTGATTAGCTAATTTTCTTACCGTAAATTACCTAGTGTCCTTTTTTATGAGGTGTTGCTTGTGTTTTTTTCTTTAGGGGCCAAACAACTGGAGGATGCTCTATGGCTTGGATATGAACTCCGATAAAGGAATTTTGGTCGGCGCTGATAATTTTGGGCTGCTCTACATGTGTGTACAACTCATGCTTATCATGTTAAGATTGTTGAGCGCATATACACTTGGAAGGAATGATTTTTTCGTAGTCACGCAAGTAAACTCTAACATTTAGTATGGTACCTGAAGATAGGTCTACTTAACTCTGCATGTGAACAGGAAGTTCTTACATCATTTTTCTCATTTATTCCTACAGGATGGATATGCGCTCAGACAATGTGATAGGGAAACCAATATTGATCCACAAGAAAGGCAGCAAAGTGACTGGTTTGCACTGTCATCCTCTTCAGCCAGATCTTCTGCTGACTTGCGGAAATGATCACTTTGTAAGCTTCCATGTTGATCCGTTGTGTTCACTTCACTTTTTGTTCATAGTATTTTGCATTGTGTACTGGCTTAAAATCATCTCTATTCTTCTTAGGCCCGTATATGGGACATGCGACGGCTAGAAGTTGGCTCTTCTATTCATGATCTTCCACACAAGCGAGTTGTCAACTCTGCTTATTTCTCTCCTCAGAGCGGTAGCAAGATACTGACCACATCACAGGACAACCGGATTCGGGTATGGGATTCCATCTTTGGGAATTTGGATTCTCCAAGCCGGGAGATCGTACACAGTCATGACTTCAATCGACATTTGACTCCTTTCCGAGCAGAATGGGATCCCAAGGTACTCTTTGCAGATTTACGTTATCCACTGTTTAAAAAAGTGTCTCCTTGGCGCTGAGTGGTTGCATTGCCTCCCTGTGCAAATGGTGCCTAATCTTCAGCTTAGGCCGCCTAGGCATTGGGTGCCAAGAATACACGACGCCTTTTAGAACATTGCCAATACCTCCAAATGCTTATGCAAGATTTTACAGATTGTGGAAATTTATGCATCTATTTTATTCAGGACCCTTTCGAGAGCCTGGTTGTTGTTGGGCGCTACATAAGTGAAAATTACGATGGAGTAGCCTTGCATCCCATTGATTTTATAGACGTGAACACCGGTCAGTTAGTAGCGGAGGTCACTGATCCAAACATTACGACCATCACTCCAGTGAATAAGCTGCATCCGCGTGAAGATGTTCTGGCCTCCGGCAGTTCCAGGCATGCACTTTTTTTTTTCATGAGCATGAATTATTATTTCTACTGTATTCCTGTCAGGTATACAGCAGTATTCATTCATATGTGTTTCTTCAGGTCTATCTTCATCTGGAGGCCTGCAGAGAACATGGAACTGAATCAGCAAAGTAATGAACTCAGACTCGTCTTGTGCGGTAAGGATGAGAAAGGAGGCAAAAAGAAGCAGCGTAAAGATCATCGCGGCGATGATTCTGATGAAGATATATGCAGCTCGAAGATGAAGAAATGGAATATAAAATCTGCATCGCATGTATCCAAGCGCAAATGTTAATACTGGTATAACAAAGACTTTTGAGCATGTGACCTCTTTCTTCTCCTGTTTTTGGGCTGTAAAGTCTCTCTCCCCATGTATGCCGAAGAAGAAAAGAGGCGGTAAATGTACTAGTGTTAGAAAATGTTTAGCAATTGACTAAACTAATCAATTGGATTGGACAATGGCCATTTTGGTTGCGGTGATGCTCTTTGTATCGAATGCATGAATTAGTTTTGTGCGGGTTGTCGAAATGAAAATGTAAGACAATCGAATGGAACGATTGCTGGTTTAGATTAGGCGTGGTGATTAGAATTTGAACTCATTAATCAACGGGCTTATATGTTTGAGACCAAATCAACCGATCATGATTATATGCGACCTTGATTAGGAATTCGTGTTTGGTTTTCAGATCGATGGTACATCATTAAATTCTACTTTCGGCTGTCCATCTTCCTATCCGGTTTCTATATCAATCCTCACTCTTTTCCTACAAATCGTGCACGGGTTTGTTGTGACCTTCAATCGGGAAAAAGCTACAAAGAATTTTTTTCTTCATTCTTTGTTTCTCTACAAAGAAAATTGCATGGGGATGTTACGTGTGGGTTTCCACTGTTCGTTACAATGTGCCGAATTATGACAATGGAGCTCAATTCTCATGTTTAAAACCTAATATGTTCAATTGGTGTTCGTCTTTTGTATATTTATTTTTAGAAGTTTGTACACAGTAAACCAAAAATTCGTGCTACCGTACACCTACAACAATGAATAAATGACTAATTAATTTTGAGTATAAATGTGCAAAAAAATTGTCGTGAAACCATTAGAACACGGTATGAGAATGAGGATTTTGATATATTTCATATAGTCTGTTCTGCTTTTTTGATATATTTCATATAGTCTGTTCCCGAAAATTTTGAAAATTCTTTTCCCTTGGATTAAGTAGTCCTTAATAAGTTTTAAAAATTCCTGACGACTTACCAAAACATAAGCCTTTTGATCTCCTACACATGATATTTCCAATAGTGCAATCAATTTCGACGACGGATCGTATGAAGTGTAAGCTGAGTACGGAGTTGAGCACGCAATAACTGTGTACATGAACCGCTTTGTATAAATATAAACCAAATTGTAAGTAAATTTGAAAGTGTAACGATAACCTTAGCTTAATATTTTAATTAAACTAACATCAATCCTAGTGTTATATTAACTCATACGCGCATCCGGGCGATAAATTAATCTAACATGATATCAAAAAATATTGATTTGTTAAATATTTCGCACTTTAAATATATATTTATAAAAATTTAATTCTTTACTGACGATAAATATCTATATCAACAAAAGATGGAAGTAAACGACGTCCCACTGCAAACAAAACGACTCCCACAATTTGCTGAGTTGGAATTTATTGTACCTGCACGTGCCTTCACCTCATTGGAGAGTAACTAAACGACATAATAAATTGTATCTTCCATTTGCATCAATTCAACTTTCTCTCTTTTATATTATTAATTTTGTTACCTTTTATTTTCTCTTTCTTACTATTTTTGAAATCGGATTTATCTGACATATCGCTCATCATTCATCGAAACATATGTTATCATAATTATCAACGCGTCGTGCGCTTCCATTAGAGATGTAATTTGATATAATTACGATATACTTTTAAATACGGATACACGAATAATTTTGCGCACCAGTAACTTCGGTGACGGACAATTTACTAGTATCAAAACAAAAATTGGAATCATAGAAATAATAATAAATTTTAATTTTAATAAGCTATAATATTCATAAATTTATGGCTTAATCTTCAATTGGGGTCAGTCCCGTCATTTCACGTCTTCAAAACATTTCGCGGCCCCCGGTTCTCTTATAAACGTGTCGAACCGGGATACATCCCTCTCTAACGAACTCCCCCCTCACGGAGAGCTTCACACATTCACGTCACTTGCGGTGAACCAAGACATTGTTGCGTACGGTTAGATCTGGCAAGCTAAGCTTTTGCCCATCGCGATTGTGTTTCCCTTTCTCACATTCACCCGACCCACGGCGGCGGGGATTCGGCAATGGCGGCGTCGAACGGGAGCGAATATTTCGAGTTGGACATGGAGTTCGAGGCGGACAGCACGTTCTCTCGGGCGTCCAGCGCCGAGGTGGCGGAGAGGGACGAGGCGGAGCTGATGTGGGCGGCACTGGAGAGGCTTCCGACGAAGCAGAGGCCGAATTATGCTCTGTTGACGAGATCGTACAGGGAGAACAGAGGAGGAGAGGAGGATGGCGCGGAGGCGGTTGATGTGAGGAAACTGAATCGGTTCAATCGGGAGCTCTTGGTGCGGAGAGCTCTCGCAACGAACGATCAGGATAACTTGAATCTATTAACCGGGATCAAGGAGCGATTGGATAGGTGATGGATCGTTTTGCCGTGTTACATGCAGAAAATTTGCGTGATGCTAATTAATTTTTGGATTGGGGGAGTTTATGACATTCAATTTCTTCACAAATCTCTGAATCTGATATTGATGCTGCTGTTTCTGTTATCATGAAGTAGCTAGGGAATGTATGATTTCGATATTCTGATGTTAAAACAAAGAGGTTAAACGTGAAGCTATTTTTAACATGCGTACGAACTGCCTTGTCTTCAACTGGAAATTGTGGTTATTAACTGTGTGCTCCGTTCTCTGAATCACAATAATCCAGAGTTGGATTGGAGATTCCAAGAGTTGAAGTTCGATTTGAGAATCTACAAATCACTGCCAATGTACAGATAGGCTCCAGAGCTCTGCCTACATTGGTGAATTATACTCGTGATATGATTGAGGTGAAGCATTTTATACTACTTTATATGGCCTGGCCGGTGTTCCATGAATTAGTTCTCTGTTTTGACAGATTAATCGCGTTTTTACATGCAGGTTATACTTACTAAGATGATGATATTTCGCTCAAAGAGACATGAATTACACATCCTGAATAAGATCAGTGGTGTTGTAAAACCAGGAAGGTAATTGTTACATCAATATTATAATGCTTCTATCCAATATACACATGGGAACTTACAAGAAGTAAAGATGACACAAAAACAAATGACTAAAGCTGGACCAATACGGAGTAATTTTGTTTAAAATGAGAAGAACATTACTGACTATTCGCCCACTTTCTCATGCTAGGATGACACTACTTTTGGCACCTCCAGGTTCTGGAAAGTCTACGTTGCTTCGTGCTCTTTCAGGGAAACTTGATGGTTCCTTGAAGGTAAGTATAAGCTGTTGCATTGAAATTTCTAGGAAACATTTTATGCATTGTTAATAGCAGCAATCAAACTATGAGATAGTTAACTTAGGGAAAAAAAAACTGAGGAATAAATGAATTTAGATCCTTAAAGCAACAGGGTATTTAGCAAGCAAGACGTTAATGATTCTAAAACATTCAATGCTGCACGCAAATAACAATGACCACAACTGAAATAACCAACTTTTGATCGAAGTCCGGAAGATGCTTGATGTCAATTCCTAGATGTGCCTAAGAAAATGAAACTGTATACTTGTGTATATAAACAGATTCGATTTTCCATTCTTTATGTAAATCTTCTGGTTTCAGAAAAGCGGCACTATCACGTACAATGGCCACAAGCTTGATGATTTCTTTGTTCAAAGGGCTTCTGCTTACATTAGCCAGACAGATAATCACATTGCAGAACTAACTGTCAGAGAAACCTTAGATTTTGCTGCTAGATGCCAGGGTTCAAGTGAAGGGTTTTCAGGTATATGCTATGCTACCAACATTCCTTTTTTCTTTATCCAACCCCCCATGCTTCTTGATTTGTTAGAGCAGGATATTTTAACAAGTTATCTCAGTTTGCTATAAAAGATAATGATACATGTATGTATATAATGTTGTTGCACATAATTTTTTGTATTGATTCACAATTTTGCAATCACATTGGCACATCTAAAATGTTATACATGTATCATTATTATTTATATGCAATTATTCTTCTTTTTGGTAGGTTTTAGTATTTTAATCTAACTTAAACTTAAATTAAGAATTGAAATTGGTCTGGTCTGGACTAAAAAGAAGACGATACTTCATTGTTCAACGAGAAGATTGTCCAAAACTGCTGGTAAATAAATTCCTAAAATGACGACGCCGGTAACCAATTCGACTTTCCGCGAGGATTTGAATGTTTATGCAAATAGAGAGTGAACTGAAGTGACAAGTATTTGACATATGATGACAGGATACATGAAGGATCTCACCCATATCGAGAGGGAAAGAAATATACGTCCCAGGCCTGAGATCGATGCTTATATGAAGGTGGACACTTTCGATCGACATATAGACCTTGACAGAGTAAAAAAATGTAGCCTTTTATGTTATTCTGCACGGTTCTAACTATAAATTGACCAGGCATCATCCGTCGCTGGTAAAAAGCACAGTGTATCGACAGACTACATCTTGAAAATTCTTGGATTGGATATCTGTGCGGATACATTAGTTGGGAATGACATGCTCAGGGGCGTATCAGGGGGTCAAAGGAAGAGAGTAACAACAGGTGGTCTTCCAACCCTCTCTCTTACTTTCTCACAAATGTATTGTGCTTTCCTGAACTTTTTTACAGTGTTTATCCTCGAATTAATTACAAAGTGCATCTGTCGATTTAGTGAAATGCTAGGTATACTTACTATTTTATACATAATTAAGTACAGCATATGAAACGACGTCGTTTTGTGCGTTTTACCACACATACTTAATTATGTATAAAAAAAGTACGTATGCCTACCATTTCTCGTCCATTTATAAGCACCGCTGCCAAAGTGTATATATGTGGATATGGAAGAAGAATTGATATTATGGGTACTTTGCAGGCGAAATGGTTGTTGGCCCCAGAAAAACACTTTTTATGGATGAAATATCTACAGGGCTTGATAGCTCTACAACATACCAGATTGTTAATTGCTTGAAGAATTTTGTCCATGTTATGGATGCAACAGTTCTGATGGCTCTCCTTCAGCCTGCTCCCGAGACATTTGATCTTTTTGATGATCTTATATTACTTTCTGATGGTTACCTTGTATATGAAGGCCCCAGAGCACACGTTCTCGAGTTCTTTGAGTCATTGGGTTTTCGATTACCACCTCGAAAGAGTGTTGCTGATTTTTTACAAGAGGTAAGGATCTTACTGCCTTTTCTGTTAAAATCAATATTCACCAGTCTCTTATGCAACCCACGGGAATGCAGGTGACATCAAAAAAGGATCAGGCACAATACTGGGGAGATAACTCGAGACCTTATGAATTCATTCCAGTTTCAAAAATAGCTGAGAACTTCAGGGATTCAAAATATGGTCGAGATCTGGAGTCTGTTCTATCTGTTCCATACGATATATCTAGGAATCATCCTTCGACTTTGCCGAAAACAAAGTATGCTGTAGGAAACTGGGATCTCTTTAAAGCATGTTTTTCCAGAGAGATACTTCTGATCAGTAGGCATCGATTTCTGTATATCTTTAGGACGTGCCAGGTACTTTTCACCTTGATTCAGAATGATCATGCATTTTATTTTCATGCTTTCACGTCAGCATCGCGGTCTTTATCTTATGCATAGAGCAGAAAGGGTATATGGATTTGATTTAACTGAGCATGTTATAAAAAGGATGTTCATCAGGCCATGAGCTAGAAGCAGTACTTGTCAATCTTAAATCCACGTGCCGGCATTTTTTACCTGGTCAAATTATAATTCTCAGAGATTTTATATCACCATTATTTTACAGGTTGCGATCGTTGGGTTCGTGACATGTACAATGTTTCTTCGAACAAGACTACATCCAACTGATCTCAACAATGCTGAACTTTATCTTTCTTGTTTGTTCTATGGCATGGTGCATATGATGTTCAATGGATTTTCTGAGCTACCTCTACTGATTTTCCGACTTCCAGTTTTTTACAAGCAGCGAGATAACCTTTTCCATCCTGCTTGGGTGTGGTCTCTATCAAGTTTCATACTTCGTGTCCCTTACTCGCTCGTTGAAGCTGTCGTATGGTCTTGTGTTGTGTATTATACTGTAGGACTTGCCCCAGCAGCTGGAAGGTTTCTCTCATCAATCTCTGCCGCGTTCAATGAACAGCTAGTTGTTCAATCTCACTCATCTTTATTTAAATGTTTCAGGTTTTTCCGTTATATGTTCCTACTGTTTTCAATCCACCAAATGGCGTTGGGTCTCTTCAAGACATTAGCTTCTATTGCTAGAGACATGATCGTTGCTAATACATTTGGTTCAGCTGCATTGTTTGTAATATTTTTGTTAGGTGGATTCATCATACCGAAAGGTGAGTTTCTCTGTACCCATGTTTTGTCATTTTAAGAAAACAACACTCTTGTTGACTAAGCAACATTATTTTATCTCAGCTATGATAAAGCCGTGGTGGGTCTGGGCCTTCTGGGTATCTCCACTGTCTTATGCACAGCGTGCAATTTCTGTCAATGAGTTTACTGCCACAAGATGGATGGAGGTGTGATATTTGAATACAATAGTAAGTCATTGATTTAGTCTTATTGCATGCTGATCCAATTTTTGGGTGAATTCTGATTTTCTAGCAATCAATTGGAGGGAATAGCAGTCTTGGGACCACTTTTCTTAAACTTCACAGTTTACCTGATGATGATTTTTGGTACTGGCTTGGAGTTGGTGTGCTGCTGGCATATGCTCTGCTTTTCAACATTGTTGTGACAATGGCACTGGCCTATCTCAATCGTAAGTTGTTATTCGTTATCACACGTGTGAACAAACCAACTAAATAATTTGAATTTAGAGTGGTAATATGATGTATACTGGTCTTGATATATTTTCACTTAAGAGGGAACAACCAAACTTATCTTAGAGGATGTAAATACAATTATTTTTATGTAGCCTGTGAACCTCATTGTATGTTGTTCGGCACTCCTAGTACAACACTATGCATATCGGAATAACTGCTGAAAACAGACCTTTTCTCTGTCACAGCTATAGGCAAATCACAGGCCATTCTATCGACAGATGATGACAAACAAAGTCCATCTGCCACTGGTACATAGCAAACTTCAGCATTTTTTCGATGGTGTACTCTTTTATCTTTATTAGATTGCACTCTGGTTCATTGGAAACTGATTTAACAGGTGAAGTTGGCAATGCCAAGTATGTTATTGCTGACGTATCGGGCAAAGATGGACAGAGTAAGAAAGGAATGATTCTACCATTTCAACCACTTACCATGACTTTCCATAATGTCAACTATTTCGTAGATATGCCTAAGGTAGTCACGTATCTTTTTAAGCAACTTGGTTTACAGTCCCTATATGTTTCTACTTGAAAAACATTTACTGTTCTCGGATTTAGGAAATGAGTTCACAAGGCATACAAGAAAAGAGGTTGCAACTTCTCTTCAATGTCAGTGGCGTATTCTCACCTGGTGTTCTCACGGCATTAATGGGGTCGAGTGGTGCAGGAAAAACCACTTTGATGGATGTTCTCGCCGGTAGGAAGACCAGTGGGTATATAGAAGGAGATATCAAAATATCTGGATACCCAAAGCAACAGAAAACTTTTGCTAGAGTAGCAGGATATGTTGAACAAAACGACATACATTCCCCCCAAGTTACAGTTCTTGAGTCTCTCCAATTCTCTTCATTTCTACGGCTTCCAAAGGAAGTCAATGACAGCCAACGAAAAGTAAAGATACTGCTCAATTTAATTCTTTCCTAGATTGTGTTAGTTGGTGATATTTTTAATCCAATCATAAAATTGATATTCTAGGAGTTTGTTGAAGAGGTGATGCAATTAGTGGAACTTGATTCTCTAAGGCATGCTTTGGTGGGGTTGCCAGGCAATACTGGTTTATCCACAGAGCAAAGGAAACGACTAACAATTGCAGTTGAGCTTGTAGCAAATCCGTCAATCATTTTTATGGATGAACCTACATCTGGTCTTGATGCACGAGCAGCTGCAATAGTTATGCGAACAGTTCGGAATACAGTTGATACTGGAAGAACTGTGGTTTGCACCATTCACCAGCCGAGTATTGAGATATTTGAAGCCTTTGACGAGGTTTGGAGTTTACTTACTAAGTCTAAAAAATACTTGGTAAGACACTTAAATAACTGATGACTTGCAGCTACTTCTCATGAAACGAGGAGGAAGAGTGATTTATGGTGGAAACCTCGGCGAGAGATCAAAAACCATGATAAGTTATTTTCAGGTAGATGCAGGTTTGGTTCGTCCAGTAGCAATGCTTTTACTTTGGAGTATTTCCATTTCCATTAATTATTTTGTGAGTTAATAGAAAGGTTCCATCTTCTGATTCTTATGGCTAATTTTTAGCCTTTGCCTCCTACATCCGTAGTTGTTGAAGTTAAACTAATAAATTGGCATACCAAATCTTGATCAGTTATGTGCGCATCTCAATAGCCCGGACAACTTTGCATTCACTTGACTACTTCTAACGACAGAAATGTGATGGGCACACAACGGTTACATTTATCATCATATCTTCCTTATTATTTTTTGTTGCTTTCTACTTTCAGGCGATAGGTGGAGTTCCGCCCATCCCTGATGGGTACAACCCAGCCACATGGATGCTAGAGGTAAGCACATCTGCAGTTGAAGAGAAGATTCACGAAGATTTTGCTGACATATACCAAAAATCGCAGCAGTTTCGGTAATCATTTAACATTGCATTGTGTTGTCTGCCCTCCTGGATTAATTATTGGATCTTGCTTATTATCTATCAATTTTCCAATATACTGTAAGGCACGAATTCCAAAAATAAAGCCAGATATTTAAATGCAGGGATGTTGAAGCTTCCATCCAGACTCAGAGTATTCCTCCTGAAAATTCTGAGCCTCTGAAGTTTAACTCAACGTTTTCCAAAGATCCTATTTCTCAATTTAAAATATGCCTCTGGAAGCAAAACATTGTGTATTGGAGAAGTCCGGCATATAATGTTGTCAGAATATTCTTTACAACACTAAGTGCTATTATCATTGGCTCTGTATTCTGGGATGTTGGATCCAAAAGGTATCACTTTCTCGATTTACAATTTTGCATGATTAGTAGGAATCATTGGAAATTCAAAACTTAAATAAATCCACACTGATTTTTTTCTTCCAATTTTGTAGTCTTGAATTTGTTTGATTCCCTTCAATGATCCGTATATTCCTGACTTGTAGTTCTGCTGGTACATGCACAAGAAATTATTTTGTCAGCTTAGCCTTAAACTTGCCATGTAAATCGAGTTATTTTGTTGTTTAATGTTCCTGATTGTATTATTTTATGTCTAAGCAATACTTGTTGAAATATGAAAACACATTTAGTTTATGTTCCTCTGCTGTTTCACCACATAATGTGTTTCGCCAAATGATCAAGCAGGGATTCAGCTCAAAACTTATATGTGGTAATGGGAGCTCTATATGCTTCTACCTTGTTTCTCGGGGTCAACAATGCTTCTTCTGTACAACCAGTAGTATCCATTGAGAGGACAGTTTTCTACAGAGAAAAGGCTGCTGGAATGTACTCTCCAATTCCTTTTGCAATGGCCCAGGTGGGTTAGCGATACTTCATTAACGGCTGATTCGTCTCGAGCCTTACTTCAATGCTGACTTTACTGAAAAATTGTTGAACACTCAGCTGTACCTTAACACAAGAAGGCATAGCATGTCAAACAACTGCTCATTGTGGTAATTTACTGGAAAAGAACTGATTAGTTTATCTCACTGCAGGGACTTATCGAGATCCCATACATTCTACTGCAGACAATTGTCTACGGGGTCATCACATACTTCATGATCAATTTTGAGAGAACTGCTAGTATGCTTTCACGCACTTTTACTGTTCTTGTTTCCTCTGTCTCTCCACTCGAAAGAGAATTCCTTGTGCACAGTCCATGTGTTGGTTTCCTCTGTGAATTGTTCTTGTTCCATTGAATTATGTTTAACCTCCTCTTGATTGGTTTCTTGCAGGCAAATTTTTTCTGTATCTCTTGTTCATGTTCCTTACCTTCTCATACTTCACATTTTACGGAATGATGGTTATTGGACTTACTTCCACTCAAAACTTTGCTGCTGTCGTTTCCTCCGCATGTTACTCATTGTGGAATCTCCTCTCAGGCTTCCTTGTCCCTAAACCTGTAAGTGTATACACTATAATCTCATACTCCTCCTATCCACTCTTGGCAGGTGAATGAGTTGATGTGCTTGTAGCATTAGGAGCTCACAATTTGTTTCATGCAGAGTATCCCTGGATGGTGGATATGGTTCTACTATATCAGCCCAATGGCATGGACTCTACGAGGCATAATTACCTCCCAGCTAGGTGATGTACAAACAAGAATCGACGGACCTCAATTTCAGGGTACTGTTAAAGAGTTCCTCGAAACCCATTTTGGATTTGAATCCGGAATGCTTGGTGTTTCAATCGTCGTTCTTATTGCGTTCAACGTCCTATTCTTTGGCGTATTTGCGTGCTCCATCAAGGTTCTAAACTTCCAGAAACGATAAGTCGATTTGTTGAGATTTTGCAGCATGGCCTTATAAGTTAGCCTGTACAGACGATCAGAGAAAGTAGTACCCACACCTCGATAGTTTGACATTGAATTTAGTGGTTCCCCATAAGAACACTTGGTTCATTCTTTTTTTATTTTATTTTTTTATTTTTTGGGGGTTCATTCATTGGATTGGCTAAACTTACACTCTTTGATGACTGAAACAAGAGTGTGTCATTTTCTCTTCCAACCCAAGACCTCAAGCTCTCAGCAGAGGAGGGGTATTAGAAGAAGGGGAAAAAGCACTAATGGTACAGAATACAGACGGAAGCATGTAATAGTTATAGTATAGCATCAAAGTTACAGTATAGTTGAAATAAGACTTTGCTGTTTGAGAATAGACCAGCAAGATATTGGAAGATGTGCTCTGAGAATGACTTTATTGACATATAGTTGATGGTCGTGTATGTAGTTGACTAGCAGAACAGGATGGGTATAACATGGAAAGAAACCAAGACAGTACTCGAGGCTTGTAATACTTGTATTATAGAACCATTGCTTCTCTTGATGCTTGCTCCTCTGTCCACATGCTGCAGTCTCGGTCGGTGCTTGATTTATTTACGGGATGAGTTTCTCATTCTTCATTGCATCAATCCAGTAAACCATGGAATCCAAGACATGGTACCTTGTCTTGAAACCCATTGCATCGGCCTTGCTTCGTGTTGCCAACAACTTTATCGGACTTCGGAACAACCTGTCGAGGAAATACCAGTTTGCCAAATCCTCCATTTCTGTCTGTACAAGGCCTTCTTTTGCTACTATCTCCTTCCACACATCTCCCTTACCATCCATGGCCGAGGATATCTTAAAATCTTCAGAGAACATGGTGCTTTCTTCCACCTCCAATCCGAGCTTAGCCCCGATAACTGGCCAAATCTCCTTCCAACTGTAGCTTTCACCGTTGATAGCGTTAAAAGCCTGGCCATTATTGTCCTGATCAAGACTGGTGACAGCCCA
Organism: Pinguicula primuliflora; assembly: GCA_025802335.1. Taxonomy (NCBI): domain Eukaryota; kingdom Viridiplantae; phylum Streptophyta; class Magnoliopsida; order Lamiales; family Lentibulariaceae; genus Pinguicula; species Pinguicula primuliflora. The sequence goes on from JAOYMZ010000007.1 coordinate 1,343,739, forward strand.
AATGTGTTGCTCCGCCACGAGACGAGCATCCGAGATATCGACATACATCTCTTCCCAGCATTTCTTTGTACCTCCAAACACAAAGGGAAGACTCAAATACTTGCATAGAGTGCCGTAGACACATATGGTGCCAATGAAATTGTACAGAGATCTCTTTGAACACCCGAGGATCAATCCTGGCCGTTGAATTGACCAGGCCACCTTGTAAGGAGGCAATGTTTCTTGCAGCAAGTCCTCAAGAGCGTAATAGAAATTTCTCCCCGTGATCGCCCTTGGAGTTTCCTCATCATACAAGCCAATTTCTTTGCTTGTTAAATTCTGGTATGAGACATAATGCTTAGTCCCCGTTTGGAGTGAAACGTGGTGCACTCCCTTAGCCTTTGGGAGGATGGCTCTGAGTGCATTAGCCATCATTTCCTTGTTCTGATGATAGCACTCAGAGGTATCGAGAGTAAATTTGGTAGCCCAAGTGACCCAAAATATGTGCGTCACATCTTCGAGTACGGAGAGTTTGTGCTCCGCTTCCAAAGGGTTGAGAAGATCACATGAAACGAAACGATACCGACTGGAGTCGTCGTTAACCGACACCACCGCCGCGTCGTCTTGCCGCCGTGCGACGCCGTAAACCTTCCAATTACCCTTTGAAAGCAGGGATCTGGCCAGCTCTCTCCCCACCATCCCTGTGACGCCAAATATGGCAGCTGTGCCTGTGCATGAATATTGTGCTTCCTTGGCAGCCATGGCCTCTTTCTTATTTACCTGGATATTGTGGTGTGCATGTAACATATCAAATCAAACCCATCACCGAAACTGGATTTACTCTTGAATTCATCAAATTCAAACGAAAACTCACCGAAACAGACGATCCAATATTCTCAATCTGTGAAGAAGTGAATTATGGACACAGATGCTGGACCTTTGTTGCTCGCTGACGCACGTTCATTAAGTTATACCATAACTTTATTCAATAATGGGGTGGAGGAGGAAGAATGGGAGTACGGAGAAAGTCGTGCCCATACCTTCATCATATATTTTTTTTTGGGTAGTTCATCATATTCACAGTTTAGTTAATGAAGAATCCATTACCTACCCAAAAAAAAACCAACCAACACACAATGGACCTACCCCAAAAAAAAGTTGTCGAACAATGGAAACAAAAATTGTAATGCGTGTTGCCGACTTTTTTTTAAGGTATGTAGGTTGGGAGAAAATGCTCTCGCTCCTCTCACCCCATACACTCTAGACTAGTGTTCGATAATGCGGCACGTAGGCAGCCGCAGCATCAAAAATGCCTTGGCCGCCCCGAATCGAGGCTAGGCGGGCACCCAGGGCCCCGAAAATTTATTATATAATTATATTTAATGTACACATGCATTCACGAATAAGCTTGCATTTGTTCATTAAGGCTCACGAACACATATTCGAACTCGAGATCGTTAAGTTTGTCAAGCAAAACGAACCAGCTCTAAACAAGCCAAACACTAGGTTGTTTTTGAATGACTATTTTGGATACGAGGAATGACAACCCTCACTCGCCCCGCTATCCATTGGTTGAGTTTTCCCCATCCTATGACCGGGGCATCCTGAATATAGGCAGCCCACCCCGGATCTGGATAGATTATCAATAAATAAAATTGTTACTTTATAAACTTCAATATCATGTTTAATATTCTCATTTAAGTCACTTGAACTTTTTGTGGCATCGTATTGATGCAGTTCATCTTAATACTATTTTAGATGATTTAGATGACGAAGATAAAAATCATTTAAGTCACTTGAACTTTTTATGGCAAGTATTTGCAAATTTTTTATGTTGTAATTTGCAATTTTTTTAATTGAACTTATTTCCATTATGAGTACAGTTTAAAGTCTGCACTGTATTTAGGGGCGAATTTATTTAGGCGACAGAGTTCGAATTTATTCAGGGACGAGTTTATTTAAAGTCTGCACGTGCCACCCTCACCCCGAAATCCGCCCCCAAATCCACTATATATGACCAGAATTTGTTCGGATGAAGGTTTTTTTGAGCTGGAACTTGAAGAATTGAGTTGGAAGAAGAAGAAAAGAAAATGTTTGCGAAGCTATATCTTTATTTTGGAAACGTGCACTTGATTTTTCCAATTGATACTTTATGCATGATTCATTATTACTTGTTGGGAGTTGTTTATTATATATTATTTTATATTTTATGTTAGTTGTGGCATGATGATATATTACACAAATTTTGCCAAATATAATTATATTATCGTCGATACATATTATATATGATACTATTTAGAAATTTTTTATTTATGATTTATAAATTGACAATTTTGATTTACGATTCGTATCACATTTTGATAACTATGATGTGATTATAGTGGCTTATGCCACGGGTATTATTCACATTAAAGTGCTATCATATGATGTTTTTGTGCAATGCTATTGAGACTACAACAAACCAAAAAAATAAACCGAATGCTATACTCCTGCGTATTTCTTTTTTTTTCCTACAGGAGAGAAAAAATACAATAGAAATTTTTCCTCTAAAAAAGAGCTAATCCCAAACGATTTTCCCCTCAAAACTTTCGCTCCTTTTCCCGGGAAAAAATTGGAGTGACGGCGACAGAGTTTGAGAACAAATCCAACAAGCCCAAACCATGAGAACAACGGCGCATGTTGTTCAACGGGTGTTTGACGGTGACAGATTTTGTTCAACACAAACCCAACCCTAGTGAGGCTCTTCTACTGATTCCTTGATCTTGTTCGTTCCAATGTTTTGTTCCTCATTCATTTTGCTTGTTTTGCTGCTTTAAAGGTTCTATTTCTGTTTACGAAACCCAACATATCTTATATTTTGCATCCCCTTTTGTGATTCGAGTGCCTAGTCAGGCTACGATGTTGGATGAAAATGTTGAGACTCTTATATCTGAAGATGAAGTTGAAGAAAATGTTGAAACTGAAACTATGGATGATGTTGGTGCGGACCAACCTGAGCTTGGTATGATGTTTGAAAATTATAATCAGTTGATTGAGTATTACAAGCTTATGGTAATAAGTTAGGATGATGGTGAGTTGAAATATGTGACTATTGTTTGTTCTCGATCAGACAATTCAAATTCCAGCTCAAAGAATCCATTGAAACCGCAGGCAAGCATGAAACTAGGTTGTAAGGCTAGGATATCTGCAGTTTGTGAAGATGGCAAATGGCTAATAAGCACTGTCATAGTTGATCATAAC
>JAOYMZ010000007.1:1347057-1380724 GCA_025802335.1 Pinguicula primuliflora
ATCTATGCTTGCTTCCAGTCGCGTATTTCTCGTCATTGTTAAAGCCTCCTGGGTTTAGGGCCCAACTCGATCTATTCGGGTACATCACGTCAAGTCGCATATTTATTGTCATTGTTCAAATCTCTAGGGTTTAGGGCCTGACTGACATATTTGGGTATACCATGTCCAGTCGCATATTTTTTGTCATTGTTCTAGTCACGGTGACGGAAAGAGCACGACTATATGTGGTGATCTCGGATACCTCGGTCGGACCCTAAACCCTAACCCCTAAACTTTTCTTGAAGAGATATGCAGTAGTTATATGCCGCAAGAAAATAAGGCAGAAAAGGCACAAGAAACACACTTGCCACCATGTGATTGGGTCATGGTGTGGTCTACACTTTTTTCTTAACTGCACACGTAGTCTTTTCATAATCTACACGGAGTTGCGTCTTTTCACTAACAGAGCACGTCTTTTCATATTCTGTTATGATGTTGAACCGCTGAATACCTCGTCCACGATGAGTAGAATAGCCTAGTCAGAACGAACACACTTAAGTCAAAACAACCGTGATCCGACGTGGTTAATCTATCGAACCATTCGTGCTCCAACTATCCGTTAATAAGCTAACACCTGTCGTATCCCACTTTATGTAGCACGAATATTGGTTCCACCTCGACTATACATGGTTAACTCGAATATAATTTACGGGCCCTAGACCTCAAATCCTGGTTCATTTCCCAAAGACATATGTCAGACGCTGCATTAATCAAAGACTACGCATGTCTTTTCAAAGGCGGCACGTCTAGTCTTTTCATAATCTGCGCGTGTTGCATCTTTTCATATTCTCTGATCTCTTATGATGTTGAACAGCTGGAACTATGCAATTATGATAATTCTTGTTCCTATAAATAGAGGCAACACAAATAGAAACCCTACTCCCCATTCATTCATAACATGGTTGCCAATTCGCTTCCTTCTTCGATTCCGTCCCCAACCCCACCCCACTTTTACCAGTGAACCTGTTGGTGTGTCTTCCGGGATAAGGCTCTGCCCCTAATGGAGTTTGCATGCTCCTTTTGAACCTGTTTTTGCCACATGTTCAGCCTTCAATAGCTGGAACAACAGCCTTCGAATAAAAATTGTGAAGAACATGAGCTGTGAGCGTGAATCATATTTGTTTTCTGTATTACTGGTGTGTCTTCTGATAAAGAGAACCTGAATCTCTATATAGTATCGTTCTTTTGCCACATGTTCAGCCTTCGATAGCTGGAGGACAAACCAACAGCCTTCAAATAATGACCCCTTCAAGTTGTAACCAAGATGGCAACGCAACGTTGGATACACAAATCTTCCAAATTGATGATGATTATTAGTATAGTCTTTGTGCCGATTTACCAATGTATGAAACATCTCTTTCAGTTTCTTTGACGGTGATATTTGTAACTAATTTTTGACCTTATATTATTAATAAAATTGATGAACCGATTGATATGATGTATTTATTCATAATTTACTAATGTAATGAAACATCTCTTTCAATTTTTCATAAATTCTATATGTTGTTTAACGTTCTGAGATGATGGGATTGATTGGATTGGAAAGGACGATAATCAATTCTCGTCGGATTCACCACGACTATACGTGTATGCCTATCGAATTCACCATGACTGAACCAAAATCATACATGTGGACCGTATGTCAGTCGAGTACACTGTGACTGTAAGAGACAGACGGATCCAGGTATTCGTGAAGGTTAGCTTCGACTGCTTCAGCATCATGGCGGTATTCGAGGCGAATGACATCACCACAAATCATAGGATGACTTTGACTGCTTCGGTATCATCATCCACTGTCCCAAGAATGAATTCGCGTAGGCATATGCAACTATTCGGTCTAACACGTTAACATTCATCATATGGTGGTTGATGTCACCGCGGATGACAGAGTTAGTGAGGACTTTCATTTCAAAAATCAAAACAATCCATTCGTTTGGAACTCGGTAGTACATTCGTTCTTAACCCGAATAGTCGAGACTAGATGAACCAAATTATCATCAACATTCTAGAATAGATTATTCCTAATTAATTTCCACCAGCAACCCGGATATGATTACTTCGGTAACCATGGCGGCATATCATTAGACAAGACAAATGAACCGCAATGCTGATCGGCATCATCTTTCACTATTCCATTGAAGCATTGTGCAAGGCAGCTATTCGATCCAACACGTTAACTTCTATCATTCAATGGTTGATGTCACCGCGTATGGCTCGTCCTTCAATTAATTCGGCCTGAAGGGCAAAGTCAGAGACAACGTTAAAGAATTCAATCGTACCAGCCACCCGGCAAAGTTTAGAGGCAGAAGCAGCAGAGTTGGGTGCTAAACTCCCAAATACGGTGGCAATTTGGGTTGCATTAGTGGCATCGAGGTTATCCAGGCTGAACATGTCAGGTCTGCCTGGTCATGGTGTTGAGCGGTTACAAAGTCAAAGGCGGCAGTCGCCGTGACAAGGTCATCGAGTGCAACGTTGAGGGTTGCATTGGATGTAAAATCACATGATTCAGCAATGTTGTTGCATAGGATGACGGGATATGCGGCTTCGGAGGCGAAGGCGGTTGCAAAGGCCACGATGACACAGAAGTCGATGAATGAGATGGCAATAGGGTCAGAGGTGATCACGACAAGGGCGGTAACTGAATCGGCTAAGGTTGCAATGACGACATCAATTGTTTGAACTTTTGAACTCTAATTTTTTTCACCGTCGGGATGATATAGTAAAAAGTCTTCTGATTATTGACTTGATTAGAAGGTATTAAGATGATTTAATATTTTATTTCTTTTCTTCCTTTTCTTTTAATGTCTTTTAAGTAAAAGAATAATAAAAATAAATTAAAAATAAAATAAGAGGTCATATTTCAAAATAATATTTTCGCGGATATTAGTTGTTCAATTTATCCAAATTTATGCACATATATTATTGCAACTTACCAAAAAAAACACATATATTATTGCAATATATTTAATTTATGTTAATGTACGAATAATAAGTTATTACTAATTAATATTTAAAATTTATTTATTTTATAAATGTGATTGTTTTACTATTCAAAATCACAAGAAATGTTATAAGGCACTTAAAACACATCCATATTTTGTGAATAGACACATCAATATTATTTGTGTACATATTTATTGAATATATTTTGAGTACCAAATTATGGGTTGCTTGAATTACACCAAAATCACTTTGTAGAAACCTTCATTTATTGACGTTTTGTTTTCATACGCCAAGGACACTCGAACGTGCGTATAGCTTACATGAAAAATCTTGCTTGCTGTTGCCGGTTATGACAAACAAAAGTTATAATTAGGAACGGACGAGGGGATTCTCCCCAGACCTCCCCGATCTCCATGGACTACTGCTCTGTAGATATTTTCAACATTTATTCCCAATACTGCGGTAATGTCAATCCACAAATATCTATAACTTGTATCAGCATATGGTTTGTTCATACTGATTTGTCTTAATTGAACTTTGGGCTGATGTTTTTGCTTGGAATTGGATGCTTTCTCTACGGAAAATTTTAAGATAATTGGGCCTGGGAAAAATATTTCTTGATATAATTGATGTGTACTTCAACAGAACTTTGATGTCTAAGTTTTGATGTTGTGAAGATGTGAATTTAGGATTCGTGATTTAGTCGGGAATTCAGGTCAAGTAGGAGAATTGGGGATTCGGCCTTTAGTCGTTTATAGAGAAGACTGGGCTCATTAACGAAATTTTTTGATCTGCAATTTCAGATTCTGACAAAACCCAGCTTGTTAAATTTTTTGAGCATCATTCCCATTCTATAAAAATTTATATGTTGCAGGTATTGCTTCAAAGGTGATTTCCAATGAAGGGAACAGTTATAGTTCGGATGATGCGAGAGTCTCAAGAGAGGCTTTGGCACAATTGTTGAAAGTTGTGGAATCAAAAATCACTACCAGGTATTTAATTTATAAAAGTGACGCAGTGCTGAATTGTTGGAGGGCAGGATTGAAGTAGTGTTTTAGCTAGACATCATTTCCAATCGTACTTTGTTACTTCTCTTCGGTAGGGGGCTGCTGCGTCCTTGTAGTTCGTGTTAATATTTTGCCATCACATTCTACAGAGTGATAACATGAAAGGAAGTTTGAAAACATAAAATATTCACTTCACAGGTCGCACTATATCACTTATTTTAAGAACTTTGATCGGTTTAATTTGGCGGTAATTATTGTACTTGATTGATCTATCACAAGAGCTGTATAAGAGCTCAAATATTATTCCGTGACAGGGTTTCAATTCTTGAGGTGGTTTACAAGCTGATGTCAAAATTGGAGTTGATGGCAAGCTTCCATCTTTAGTTGAATCTTTCCTTAAATGTACACTTCCTGGATATATATATTCATTGCAGCATTTTCTATGTTTTCTTTTTGTAGGCAGATTTTTCAGAATTCTCTCGCTTCTACAATTTCGTGTTCTTCATCTGCCGAGAAAATGGTCAAAAGAATATAAGTAAGCTATTTCTGTGCATTACATTTCAATGTCACTCTAAACTCAGAAGTTCTGTAGCATAATTTATTGAACAAATAATATCTCCCTTCAGGTGTGAGCAGGGCTGTTATGGCCTGGAGATTAGTGTTGGGGGGGAGATTTCGACTACTTGATGACTGGTGCAACTTTGTCGAGGTAGATTTCCTGGCATAGAAGTTGAGGTTTGGTTTCTCCAGATCAATTTAGGCAGCTAGTCTTTGTCCATCAAAATATAATTGCTTAATCTGAAGATCTTTACAGCGATGGGATTTAATTTTCTTGCTTTAATTTGTACTTTATAGTTAGTACTTATGAGCTGATCATTTGATTTTCTCTTTGTACTCTCCAGAAAAATCAGCGATATAACATTTCCGAGGATACATGGCGACAATTGTTGTCCTTCAGTCATTGTGTCCATGAAAATCTTGAAGGATACGATCCTGAAGGTAAATTACTACTTCTGTTTTGTTATTGTTTTGTGCATTTTTATAGTTTTATCATCATGAACAGCTTAAACTTATTTTCACATTGTCGTCCATTTACTGGCTCCTCCTCTGCATGTCAGCCTTCCTGTCATTCTGTTTCGCTCGTCTAATGATTGATTACCATTTTTACCAGGGGCATGGCCTGTCTTAATAGATGACTTCGTCGATTATATGTACAGGTACTGTATGAGAGTGACTAGCTGCATGCACGCGACGTTTAAGACTATGCCCATCTGTTTTAGTTTGCATTGCTCATCAAATATACTCATGAACAAACTAATATTGTCAACTTCTGTCTTTCAAATTTCTGCAATCATACAGCATCAAAGAGTACAGTGGTGCTCCAGCTTTAATCTGCCACTGCGCTGACTCGGAATCCCAAATGTGCGAGGAAAGTACGACCGGTATGCTGAACTTAGCGTTGATGATTCTCATTCCTATATGCTTCTATCAAATTACCTTACCTTCAGAAAACTGTTTGAACGGCAGTTTCGAAAAACTTCCCCAGTTCGAAGAGGAAGTTTGGGGATGATCATTCGCAGACTGGACCGTCGGATAGCAGCACCGCCTCTTCGAAGAGAAGAAACGTTTATCACGAGAGTAGTCCGTCGGGTTGCATCAAGTCTGTCTGTTCTGTTGAGGGCTGTCTTTCCAGAGGTTTTGCCGGTCTTCTCTCCGGGCAATCATGTATGCAGTTTGACACCATTAGCGGAGGTTCCTACTACACATAAATGGTATTGCACGCACCATCCTGCATTTTTTTGTCCTCCATTATACATTATAGCTGTTGTGACTATAACTATAAGTTCGAGAAAAGTGTATTGTTTGAGATACTGTGAGTTAGTAGATCATGTAACTGCCCTGACTCTATATTGTGTTGTGACCATTTCTTCTTGTGTCCTCGGACTGTTTGCAAAGATCGGTGTGTAACCTTTGTAAAAAACGATTTTAATATTTCAATATTTTGTAATGGTGACAAGTTAATGAGACTGGCATCTGATACATTCACGACTTGTAGGAGGGTATCTTCGCAATTTCGGCATCAACGGTGATATTTGTATTAGCATTTAGCATGGCTAAGACGATAATGTAAGAATGCGAAACAACATTGACAGGTGAAATAATATGGATCTTATCTCGCATTCACAATTGGGAGTATGAGGAATAAAAATACACTATTGAAAAGCTTATACATAAAAGATCAAAATACACATATTTTGGCGTGATTTCGAAGAAATTTCTAAATCTTAATAAAGGAAATGAACTTACCGAACAAAGCCATCAGAACCTCGACGAAGCAAGGGCTTTTGATCTCCTATGTAAAAGTTTTTCAATTATATGATCAATTTTGATTTTCGTAATCAAAATTATAATATTGTGCAGTGTAGTGCATAATAGTGCACCATATAACCTGTGCGCATAATCTTTTCTGTATTATAATTAGATTAGAATTTTTGTAATATTATTATTTTTTTAGCAAATCAGATTTAATTTGTATTAAAAGAAGAAGAGTGATGAGTCACGAAATGGCTCATTTTAGGACCATGTTTCAATGATAATATTTGCTTGAAATCAAAATTTTATATATGTTTTTTTATTATTTTTCTTATTTTCTTCTTATTTTCTTCTTATTTTATGTTTAGGGTCCAAGGTTGTATTAAAGGAGAAAAAATGCCTAAAAGGAGGAAAATAAAGGCCCAAATTACACCTTAGATTAAAGAGAAAGGCTCAAACCCATTTAAAGGAAAAACTTCTCCAACAAGCTTTGACTTGCACAAAAAAGTAAACAAATATTATCCAAAACTTCTAGGACAAAGTTGGGGAAACGGTGACTTTTCCAAAAACCCTAATTTTCTCTATATGTATCTCATCAAGCCTTAAAGAAAGCTCTCTCTCTCTCTCCCCACAATACATTACCCACGAAAATACATCCAAGAAGGAGGTTTTGGACGAGATTTATCTACGGGAAGCGTTAGAGCACCAGCGGACGGCGAGTTCGCGGCGGTGGACGGCAACCTCGTGGTGGCGGATGGCGACCTCGTGGTGGCAGACGACGATGGAGCACGACGTACTTAGGGCTTGAGGAGGAGACCTAGATTTGAAGGATTTCCCACATTTGCATCCAATGAGACCCTCTTCTTCTCCTTTATTCAATCTTGTCTATGTTACTTTGTTAATTGTAGATTTTATTTTGTCTAGCTAATTTTGTTATGGGTGTGAGCATTTAGCCCTAAAACTTGGAATGTAAACCCTTGATTATGCTTCTTAATGCTTATTTGGTGTTTCATTTATGTTTGGCAGATTGATTGAATGGATTATTGCTAGTTGACTATAGGAGTTGTGGATTCGGGTTAGGTCACAATTAGAACTTCTTGGGAGGATTTGATTTGGGTTTACTAGACCAATTTAATTACTACTTAGTTGTCTAGGAATAATTCTCCAATTGATCAAAAGGTTAAAATTGGACTCACCATTCAAATGCAAAGCAACATTAGGTTAGGAGCATGATTAGATTTGCACACAAGGGATAGGCTAGTACTTAACACCCATATTTACCTTCTTCTTTTTTCACTTAAATTTATTTGCTTTAATTGTGGTTAAGATAACTCAACCGACTATTGTTTGTTTTTGGTTGATATAGTTTAACACTTAAATATTCACTTGTCACTGATCTCATACCAAATCCTTCAAGAATCGATTCGGGACGTCTTTACTCTCTATACGAATCTAGAATTGTCTTGAAATTATAAATGTAAATTTGAGAGGATTATTACAATTCAATAAATCCGCATCAAATTTTGGTGCCGATGCTGGGAATTTGATTCGATTTTGTTTGTGTTTGCTTATTTACTTAACTATATTTCTTTTGTTTGTATTTCTTTCTCTTGTTTTTTTAGTGACTTGCTGATTTTTTATCTTGTTTGAAAGGTTATAGGCACTATAAGAGATGGAGTATTCAGAATGGACACCCGATATGTGGCCCTGTGACTCACATGTGGATTTATCCGATGTTGCCCAGTTGTTCGGGATAAAAAGTGAGCAATTAGACTGACTCCCACACTTCTTGGGTGGAAGAGGAGATGTTGCACTAGAGTTTATTGATATGTTTTGTGATGTGATAGAGCGGGTTCCACTTGGAGGGAGGTCCTATGGTACTTGAAGATGTGTATATTTCCTCTCATCCTAAGGGATGAAGCTAAGAGGTGACTCTATGGTCTACCAATCTACCGCTGAGGTCTTTCACCAGATGAACCGGAATCCATCTCAAATTCATGATTGATCATTCTCAAAGCACTTGGGGAGAGAACTTGGTGCAACAAATCTCCAGTTTTTAGTGACATCTGGATGAGAGCCTGCATGATGCGTGGGGTTAGGTTTAAGGGCTTGCATGAGGAATGCCCTATTCATGGATTCACCATGGAGGCTTTGGTGGACATCTTCTCTTCTGGACTAATTGAAGATCCTAAGGAATTGAGATTTATGGTTGTCGTCCCTTTTATGATTGTCCCCCTTGGTTGATCTATGATTTCTTTGAACAATTAGAACCAAGCACACTCATGGAGCCACAGATGGTTGAAGCAAAGGATAATGTTGATGAGTCTCATGGGAGAGAACTTACATTTCATTCTCATGATGAACCTCGGGAGATGGATGGTAAGGATGAAGAAATGCAAAATCAGTACCTACGCCTCTTTCATATCCTATCCAAGAGCCTCCTATTGTCGAAGAATCAATGAAGATCGAGCAAGTCCTCGGCGAGTTGGAAAAAGATGAAGCGAACTTAACTTTGGTGAGAGAAGCAAGAATGAAGCCTTATTGTGCATCATCTCTTATGGCTTTGCTAGAAAAGAAGAAAGACCTTAGTGTTCATAAAGACTTGGGCGCGGTGAACACCATGCACTATCTTCCCACTATGATGCAAGATCTTGGAAGCCTAACATTGAGCATTACCTTCGGGAGAGGACGGATGGTGAGGTCTACCATTGATACCGGTGTCGGAGTGAACATAATGTCTTATCCACTCTATGAAGAGTTGGGATTACAAGGTTTAAAGGCCACCATCAAGAGAGTTGAGCTCGGAGATAACTCCATTTGAGAGGCGAGAAGGCTCATTGAAGATATGTTGGTATGGGTAGGAGAGTTCGTTTACCCAATAGACTTTTTAGTTCTTGATGTTGAAGAATCCACCCATAAATCCAACAAGCACTCCATTCTACTTGAAAGGCCATTCCTAGCAACGGGGAAGGACATTCTTGATATGGTACAAGGGACTTTGAAGCTCCAAGTGCAAGACAAAGAGATTAAATTCAAGATTTTTAAGCCTTTTAAGAAGGCACTTGCAAAGGAAGGATGTGCTAAAGTGATCTACAAGAAGGTTGAGGTTATGGAAGTGGTACACACTACATTAAATCCCTTTGAGAGACTATTGGCTTGGAAGCCAATGATCTCACCACTTGCCATTGAGAAGAGGAAAGAAGATGAGGAAAAGCTGAGGAAGGTTACCCTTCAAGATGTTGTTGGGGAGACTAGCCCACTAGCGAGTAGAGGTATGGTCATTTACCCCGGTTTACATGTTGCTCTAACTCCATCTATTTGTGCAGCTTCTCCATCACACTTCAAAGACTGTTGGCATGGGTCATTCATAGTGCTCCAAGTCCTTGAGGAAGGGCTTGTTTAGCTTTTAGATCCCAAAGCCAAAGAGACCTTCAAGACAAAGGAGGATCGTGTGAGGCCAATCATTGAATACTTGAGAGGGGACAATGCTCTATGGGATCCACGCTCAAGCAAATCTTAGAAAGAAGTCTTTTTCGAGTAATCTCTTTCTTTTCTTTATATGTCTTTCACCTTATTTTCTTATGTATGATTTCTTTGTTTGTTATTGTTTTCGCCCCTTTTGTCTTCATGCATCTTATATGTGATTTTATATCTTTTAGGTAGCTTTTAAAATAGAACTTTAGCGTTAAAATTTTTTGTTTTTAGCCTCTTAATGCTAGAGCTTTTTGATAAAAAATTTCAACTAATCTTGGTAGAGGAGTTATTTGTTTGCAAATAGACTACTTGCACTCGTGAGTTTTTACTACTATTTTGACATCTTTGCTTTGAATGTCTATTTCGAGCCGAACACTTGATACACTAGGCCATGGTTTGTTTGGAGAGTCGACATATAGAGTGAAGGGTCTAACCTAGATTTGAGTGCACTTATTTTCTAATTCTTGCACATTATATGCTCAAGTGAGGAAATGGAGATCTCACGATGAAAGAATAGAATATTTTATCTTCTATTCGATAGCTCTTGTACCATTGCAAATTTGATCACTTTTATTAAGTGGAAATGCCACTCCCTTTTTCTTTCATCGTGAGATCTTTCAAAAAAGGGGAAGTTAAAACTTTTATTAATGCTTTGGCTCTTAGAAAAATTGTCTCCTTGATTATGTGCAAAAAAAAATTGTTACCTCCTCATTTTAAGGAGAAGAATGTCGAAAATCAAAAAAATCATGGAGTTTGAGCCTTAGCGTGATTTTATAATTCATCTTTATGACTCCCTAAAAACTATTAGAGTTGAGCTTGTATATACTTTTAGGAAAGATATTTCTTTGCTTTTAAAGTTCTTATCTTTCTTTCAATGTTTGTGTAGAGCACCGTCACTATAATATCTAAGCCTTCTTATGAGTGTACATTTATGTCTTCTTCCAACTCCACCAAGAGAGAAACCTTATCCTAAACACTTACCTATTAAGAGAGGGTGGAGTTGAGACTTAAATCGCAGGAGAGATCTAGATCCTTACATGTCGAACGGCAGTGGTATGATTAGTGACCTAGTTTGCACACACTTCACGGCTCAGAGTATCATGATAAGTAAAAGCAGGAATTGAGGTTGGAACTTTTGGATCGTGCTAATTGTTGATGCCTCAATTTGTTCCTTTACACACTACATTTGCTTGCATCACCTAAGAGATATTCTAATTGACTTGGAGTGTTGTGCTTGATTTCAAGCACCTTGATGTGTTTTGTGTGATTTTGCTTGATGTTTTGCTTGTGGACAAGCAAATGTTAGGGTTGAGGTAGTGATGAGTCACGAAATGACTAATTTTACGGCCATGTTTCAATGATTATATTTGCATGAAATCATAGTTATATATATATATATATTTGGATTATTTTACTTGTTTTTTTTCTTATTTTATGTTTAGGGTCCAAGTTTGTATTAAGGAGAAGAACAGCCCAAAAGGAGGGAAATAAAGACTCAATTCCACCTTAGATTGAAGAGAAAGGCCCAAAACCATTTAAACGAAAAGCTTCTCCAACAAGTTTTGACTAGTCTCACAAAAGGACAAAAAAGTAGTTGACCAATCTTATCCAAAACTTGGAGGACAAGTTTAGAGGCAAGAGTGACTTTTCCAAAAACTCTAATTTTGGCTATGTATCTCCTCAAGCAAAAAAATAAAAAAAATAAAAATCTCCTCAAGCCTCAAAGAAAATTCTCTCCCCACAATACATAACCCACGAAAATACATCGGAGGAGGTTTAGGACGAGATTTATCTACAGGAGGCAACGGAGCACCAACGGCAATTCACGATGGCGGACGGTGACCTCATGGTGGCGGACGGCGATGGAGCACGACGGACGTAAGGCTTGAGGAGAAGACCTAGATTTGAAAGATTTCTCACCTTTGCATCCAATGAGACCCTCTTCTTCTACTTTATTCAATCTTGTCTATGTTACTTTGCTAATTGTAGATTTTATTATGTCAAGCTAATTTTGTTATGGGTGTGGACATTTAGCCCAAGAACTTGGAATGTAAACCCTTGATTATGCTTCTTAATGCCTATTTGGCGTTTCATTTATGTTTGGTGGACTGTTTGAATGGATTATTGCTAGTTGACTATAGGAGTTGTGGATTCGGGTTAAGTCACAATTAGAATTTCTCGAGGAGGGTTTGATTGGGGTTTACCTAAATCAATTTAATTACTACTTAGTTGTCTAGGAATAATTCTCCAATTGATCAAAAGGCTAAAATTGGACTCATCATTCAAATGCAAAACAACATTACGTTAGGAGCATGATTAGGTTTGCACACAAGGGATAGACTAGTGCTCAACACCTATATTTATCTCCTTGTTTCTTCACTTAGATTTATTTGCTTTAATTAGTGGTTAAGATAACTCAAACGACTATTGTTTGTTTTTGGTTGATATAGTTTAGCATTTAAATATTCACTTGTCACTAATCTCATACCAAATTCTTCGAGAATCGATTCGGGATGTCTTTACTCTCTATACGAGTCTATAGTTGTCTTGAAATTATAAATATAAATTTGAGAGAATTGTGACAGTTCAATCATTCCGCATCAAAGAGTATTTACATAGTTACATTGTTGAAGTTCAGCAGCCAAAAACCAGAAATTGCAAGAACAATTCTTGGAGCTAGCCTTAACTTATGTAAATTGGATCATGTGAATCGAAGTTGGCTCTCGCTCCCATTCCAGTATGGTATAGCCGTGGAATAAGGTATGTTTTCTTGCCAAATTCCAGATGTGAACCTTGATCCTTGCCAGAATTTCATACGGCTGCTCGATATTTTATTGAACAGAACTTGGTTTCTGCAGATCCACAACTTCTAATGCACTGTTGCCCAGACCACCTTCGACAATGCTGCATCCCATTTGAGGCTGATTGTATTCATATGCAAGCAAGGCAATGTTTGCCCAAAGATCATCCGAGGATTGGGTTGTTGAAGGTCTTCCCATCATCCAAAGGTTTGTTTCTTCCCAGATTTTGCTTGAGAATGCACATTGGAAAAAAAGATGAGGAACCGTCTCAGGGGATGCGTTACACATTCTGCAATTAATTTGGTTCCCCACGTTGATTCCCCGCCTGATGAGATTATCAATTGTAGGGATTCTGTTCTGGTGAACTCTCCATATAAATGATCCTTCTTTAAGCAGCGCCAGATTTGACCACAGCTTTCCAAATTGGCAAACTTCCACCAGCTGCGGTGAGGAGAGGTGCATAATTTGGAATAAGCTGATTTGCAGGTATAACATCCTTCATTTGCTTCTTTCTATACCTAAGTGTCTGTACTGGATTCTGTTAGTATACATTCTGCCAGGATTTTCTCCATGCCTTTCACTAGTTCTTCCTCTTACTGGGTAAGGTTTCGAGACCAAGACCAGGTCCAACATATTTGTGATGTTTCAGAGATAAGATGTTTTGGTGCGATAACTCTGTAATGATCTTCTGCTGCATAGTACAATGTACGGAATATATCGCACAATCTGTCGTTGCCCAGCCATCTATCTTCCCAAAAATAAGTGTTGTAGCTGTCACCCAACTTTTTCTGGATTGAACTCTTGAACTTTTCAACCATCCAGATCGTATCAACTAGATTTTCCACCATGTAGAATAGTTTCTCAGTGGCTGAACATTTCCTTCGTATAATGTCACACGGTTGAAATCACCGTATTTAGCCTCCATGACCAGATTCCAGAGGCAGTCATCTTCATTATTCAGTAGTTTCTAGCCCCATTTTCCTACCAGGGCTTCATTAAACACTGCCAGATCTTTTATGCTCAATCCACCTCTTTCAATTTCCATGCAGATGTCCTGCCAAGCTATCCAGTGTATTTTTTTACCGTGTTATTGCAGCTCACCGCACAGAAATCTTGCAAACACATTCCTCTGTGTTTTTAGAACAGTCTTAGGCGCCTTGTAGGTTGAGAGGAAATATACTGTAAGACCAGCAAGCATACTTCTGATTAGAACAACTCTTCCACCAAAAGAGAGATAAATATTCTCCCAACACGCTAGTCTTCTTTGCACCGAGTCAATCAACGGTTTCCATAGTTTAGTTTGAGCATGATTTTCTCCTATAGGTATTCCCAAATATACAAATGGTATAGTGTCAATCTGGCAACCTAGAGTCTCATCAAAATAGTTCATCTCTTCTTGTGGAATATTAATACCAAACAACCTGCTTTTCCCAAAGTTTATCCTCAAACCAGAATGTAGTTCTAGGCACCTTAAGGAGTGTTTTATAGCTTTCACATCCTGGAGTGTTCCATTTCCAAAAATGAGGGTGTCATCTACGTATTGTAACTGCAGAATAGGAAATTCTCACATACTATATCCTTTGTATAGCTGTTCATCATATTTTTTTTTATAGTTGTTCATCATAAGCTTTAGTGAGATTCCAATTCAATGCTTCAACAATAATTAGGAACAAATGAGGGGATAAAGTGTCCCCTTGTCTGAGTCCTTTCTGAGGTTTGTATTCATCAGTATTGCTCACATTCACTAGAATAGATATTGTAGGAGTATAGATACATTACAATATCCAATCCCTCCATTTTATGGAAAATCCACAGTTTTCATCATATCAAGGAGGAAGTTGTAGTCAACTGAATCAAAAGGGCACCAGAAATCCACCTTGAACATTAAGCACCTCTGCTTTGATTTTTTTGCATAGTTCATGACTTCATTTGCACATAGGATTCCTTCAGAAATTTGTGTTCCCTTCGGGAGCCCTGACTGTTTTTTGAGATGACAGAGGGTATCACCTCTCTCAATCTGTTCACCAGCAACTTTGCCAAGATTTTGTAAGCACTGTTGATCATTGAGATTGGTCTAAAATGCTCAGGGACTGAAGGTGTGTCCACCTTTGCAGCAAGGGCTGTGAAGGAAGCATTTAGGCCACAGGAGATAATTCAAGTCTCATAGAATTCATAGATGAAAGATTTGTAGTCAGGGCCAATGATATCCCATAATTTTTTATAAATGCAAAGTTTAAGCTATCTGGACCGGTGCTCTTTGAGCCTTTGTAGCCCCGCACAGCTTGTTTTATCTCCAGATCAAATATTTGTGCTGTAAGAAGTATTTTATGACTTTCATCCAACCGAGCAACCATATCAGACATAATTTTAGGTTAATAGGGCTGATCCTGAGTGAACTGCATTTCGAAATATATTTTGAGGCCTCTTTTAACATTAACCACATCTTCTACCCATTGTTCATTGAAATATAAGTCATCAATGTCCATTTGATACTTTTTTTTCGCAATGATGCATGAAAATATTTAGAGTTTGCAACCCCTTCTTTCAGCCACTTCTGCCTTGACTTATGATGGATAATAGACTTGGAGTCTCTTTAATTCTGGCCAAGCATGCTTCTTTTGTTCCACCTCCGTGCTAGTGAGAATAGAGGTGGAAATTTTTGCATCAAAGTATGCAATTTTTTCATTGAACTCCTTGATTCGTGCTGATTTGTCTCCATTATAATCTTTTTTTCCATTGTTTTATGCTCTTGCGTAGTTGTTTGATTTTTTCTTTAAGCTTCAGCCCCTCAGAGTAGTGTGCCAGAACATGAATGTCGCTGACCAGCAAGGTTCGAGGCACCCCAGGGTGTTAGGCGTCCAAGGGGGCGTCTAGGCAGCCGAAACGGGCACCAAGGTGACGCCCAATAACCCTTCATTTTTTTTCATATATTAGTAAAATAAATAAATTTAAATGACTAATAATAAAAGATAATACATTTAAACTCATACAAATAAAAACATTAATCAGCTATCAAATTCCAATAAGTTTAAACAATCGAATAATCAGACACCGTACGGACGGTGTGGACGAACATCACTAGTTTGAAGCTTTCATTGAGGCGAGTCATATGGTATTTATAACACGCAAATTTGAGGTTGCTTACGTCATGTTCATATACTTTAAAGTTGTCATTGACCCTGCAAATTTGTTAATTATATAGTTAGTCATTTTTTTCGCGAATCTGGTGGGTATAGATCTTTTTTCTACCCCAAACCAAAAAATAATTCGTCCCAAACAGATAATTGATCACCTAGATATGATGTTTTAACGTTTATCAAAAAAATTAATACAATTCATTTCACAATTTTTTGCACTCGTGCAAATGTACGAGATTGCGGCCACCTTGGCGTAGGGCATATTCAGGACAATCTGACATTTTCGACAGCTTAGGCAGCCGAAACAACCAAACTCTATAACACTGCTCATGATTTAAGTCATCTTGGACGCACAGTCCAGGATCCTCTAACACCTTTAGAATTATTCTGAACAAAAAGTCATGTGAACTTATGTTGTTTTAAGGTTTGTGTTTATAGATTAGTATAACATGAGCTAGTCTCTTATGCACAGCTTTATTGTGCAAAGCACTTCCATGGCATCACCCGTTATTGTATTTGGACATATTATTGAAAGGTTTATGCATATGAGATCAAAAGCTTCCTATTCTTGCGCAGTTCCGATGAATTTATTGCCAAAACTTTCTAAATCCTCCATCCTTTGGATTAAGTAGTTAGTCCCTACTAGAATTTTAGAAATTTTTATCGCCGGAACATGAGACTGTTGATCTACTATGTATAAGATTTTCAATGCTGTCATCAATTTAAGAAAAAGGGTGGTGACAAGTAAGAGTTATGCACGAGACCCTGACTCATTGTAACATATATTTAATTTGTTGTAGAAACTTTTGGACCATGCATGAAAGACACGTTGACATATAAAGTCCACAACAAAAACAAGGAACACATGACGCATCCATATTTAAACAGTGGGCCAATATGTCGGTATGGTTAAGAATGGACCTATTAAGGGGCGGGCTAACTCCGATTTTAGGTCCATCCCAAATTTTTTGTTTTAAGAACAAATAGACAGACTGTTGAACCCAATCCAATATCTTAAGCCTAGGCCCACAGTAGACGCCTGATTTTTTTAAATATAAAATAAAATTGAAATAGGCATTTGAAAGAATCGACCCTCGGGTCTCAAGCAGTAAGAAAGACACTTCTTATCTAACAGCTACTCATAATTATATCGAAATTTTATTATATTTGATAAAATTCTGAATTTTTTTATATAATTTTTTGAGAATCCGAAAAATTAAAACTTTTTTCTGAAAAATAAAAATTCAAAATACTATTTAAAAAATCATAAAACATAAACTCAAAAAATAAAATTCTAAACCCTATAAATCCTAAACACTATAAAAAAAAAAAACACTATAAACAATAAACCCCTAAACTCTATAAATCCTAAACCTCAACCCAAAAACTCTATAAATTCGCATATTAGGTGATAGTGATAGAGAGACCATTCATGCTCTTCACTCACCAGATGAACAAATGTGAATATAAAATTTGTGGTTATCACATATAAATTTGACAACGAAATTTAATGGTCCAGGACGAGGCATTTATTCTGAAATATTGGTCGAGAAGCTAAAATTTTCTCATGTTATTGTATATTAATATTTTTTATTTTAATTAAATATATATTTTTTATTATAAAAATTGATCCTTGGATTTAGCCTTGGTTTAAATCTATACTTAGTTCCGCTCTTGGTATGATAGCTTGTCCGCTCTATAAGGCCCCATTGTTGCGTAATGGGGCTGGTCCGGATTCAACCCCATCCCCAGGTCTGGAATGATCTCGACCTGACCTGCCCCGCACCATTGGCATCTCTAGACCCGATATGGGGGCAAGATGGCGATTGTGGGAGGATAAAACCAGGAACAAACGGATTTTTTGCGCAACAAATCCAGTTAGCAGAATAATAAGATCTCCAACCAACAAATTATGAGCAATAACTTCGATCTCGAACAAAAACAAGAACCGTTTACACAAATGTAAACTCCTGAATCCTGAGTCAGTCGAAGATGTCAACTGTAATTTACAAGATTTCTTGTTCTTTAATTCTTGCACGGATCAAAACCAGGCAAAAGAAGTTCCACAAAGCTTAAGGAACTTAGATACTTGCCGAAGACCAAAAAGACATCATCCGGAGATGCATTATGTTCAAAATAACCTGTCAAGATATACTCAACCATCCTAAGATGAACTGAACTAGTCCTTTACCACTGATACTTGGCAGTTACAAGTACTTCCTCGTACTTTTGGGCCGCGTTATCCCAGCTTAGATCCTGCATCATACCTCGTTTCTGAAGAGCCTCCCAACTCATCCTATGATGACGGTAGGTCAAGAAACAGTATCCCAAAGCATTTACTAGTTCATGGGCCTCTGCTCTGGGAAAGGTCCATCCAAGGCCTGATTCCTCAAAAGGGTTAAAAGGGTGGACTGTGTCTCTGAGACCCCCAACTGCATGAACAACTGGGACCGTTCCATAACGCATTGCATACAGTTGATTCAGTCCACACGGCTCGAATCTCGACGGCATCAAGATTATATCCGCACCAGCAGTGATTCGATGAGCTGTTCTTACAGAGAAACCTACCCACCCTCGAATTCTGTCACGATACTGTCCCTCAAAGTGCATGAGCATATCTTCAAGATCGGGCCGACCTGTGCCCAACATGACCAACTGCACATCCTGTTCCATCATCCAGGGGATTGCGCCACCTATTACATCAACACCCTTTTGGTGATCAAGTCTCCCGATAAAGCCGATTAATGGGACATCCGCTCGCACAGGCAAGCCGAGTTCCCTCTGAAGTGCAGCCTTGCACTGAGATTTGCCCACCTGGAGGGTGTCAAGGGAGTAGTTAACATAGCCATCGGATCGGAGGTGAATATCGGAGTCCGGGCTCCAATCTTCAGTGTCGATGCCGTTTACAATACCACTCAGTTTCCAGTCATTCTCATTCATGATCCCATGCAGACCCCAGCCACCTTCAGAAGTTTTGATCTCCCAGGCATATCCATGGCTAACGGTAACGATACGGTCAGCAGTCTTTATACCTGCAGCAAAGATGTTCATGTGATCTCCACCAAACGGATCATACAATTTGAAAAGCTCCATGTAGTGTGGTGGAAGATCCAGGCATGCAAATTCATCCGCAGGTCCACGCCCCTATTGTTTATGATGGAGCAAAAAATTTAGATTCTGGAATTACTGTGTAGAACTGCATACTGAAACCAGTGAATAAAATAAGAGATTCCCCTATATAAGTAAACTAAGAAAAATATCAATTCACCTTGAGCTAAAAATTCCATATTATCTTCGACGACATGAGATAGTTATAATGTAGGTGGCAAACCTGATGAGCTATATTATGAATTACAAGGACGGATCTGGTATATTGCATTAACCCATTGTCCCGATAATACGCCTTAAGGTAGACCGGCAACAAGGCAGTGTGCCAATCATTTGCGATGAAAGCTAAGTTCCCATCTCCGTAGCAGATCCCACCACATGGAACATACCATGGAACCTGCAGCGACCGTGTGTCACAAAGTTCATAAACTGTCTGATATCAAAAATTAGTTTAAAGAAGTAATTACATTCATCCCCAGTCCCCAACCCCACCTCAATATAAAAAATGAAAATGCTAGGTATACTTAATGTTATTATACTTAATTACGTATACCATATGAAACGACTTCGTTTCATACGATTTGTACGTGAAACGGCGTCGTTTCATACTAATTGTACATAAAACGATTTCGTTTCATATGGTATACATAATTAAGCATAAAAATATTAAATATACCTAGCACTACCGTATAAAAAAATGATGATTCAAATCAAATCTGGAAATGCAGATATATTCTCAAGTTAGGCCAATCAGATATTCAGGAGTCACTCTCAGGTATGTGAATAACTCACCCACAGAGCTATATTCAAATGATCATAATGCATTCTCGATAGGACCAGTACAAGTTAATGCTTTCGTTGGTGACACCACAGCCAAATCCTGAACTCATGCTTATCTTTTATTAATTAAACACATCTCTTCCTATGAACAAAAAAAAATCATACCTCAATAGCCGCTTTGCAAAATAAGACCATGCGTTTTAGAATGTCCTGCGAAAGAGGAAGTAAAGACAGATTGAATATTAAAGAGCAATTTGGTATCGGTACAAATGTCTGAGAATTGGAGTATCTACAAGAAGAAGGGGAAGAAGATGCCTGAGACAAGTGCATACATAAGCTAATTCACTGATGAAGTTGTTATGAATCAGAGCACTCTGCCGAAGCTTAGGCCATTATAGAAAAAAAAAATCATAAGCATACTTACCACACGCTTTCCTGCATAAATATCATTCTCGATGTGCCTAAAGATGGGGCTATCGATAAATACAAAATCTACACCATCAATGTAGGCATGGAAGTAATTAACCTCCATATCCTGCAAAATAATATATGATATCACACAACTGAGAGAACAGATAAAAACTAGGTAATGATTGCTTACCTGACCATCCACTTTATATCTCCTCCTAATGCCTAAATCTTGGGCATCCGCATAATTGCTATAGCGAGGTACTACAACCTTTCAGTCATAAAAAATATATATATTTAGCTGAAAACCTCAGTCCAGTTGGCTTGATTATAACAGTTTTAAAAACTAGGAATTAGAATGCAGAATGTATCTCGTAAAAATTACCATGACTCGGTGTCCTCGCCTGGCCAAAGCCTTAGGCAAGGCCCCAGCAACATCTCCAAGCCCACCTAAGTTAGAATATCTAAATTTAGTGGAGTCAAATTGTGTACGGACAAAGCTTTACTCGGATCAACAGACATGTGAAAAGTCTCTTTAAGAAAAATATGATCGGCAACTTCAACTTCAGTCAGGAGCAGTTCATTGGAAACCATGCACGATATAAATATATTTGTACCTTTAGGAATACTATCAGGGTCAGGAAAAAAAATCTACCACTTCCAAGGAGGTTAAGGCATGTATATTATTTTCAATATTCACGTACTATAGAAATACCTGTTTTAATCCAAGGAGAACACTCAACGGCAACCAATATTATATTCATTGCATTGGCACCAGCTAGTGGAGGAAGCTTCACATCTTCAATTTTGAGATCTTGAACACTAAAATCTCCATTCTCTAGTCCTGATTCTTTTAGATCTTCCTCCTGCTCATATTTCTTGGTCAAAGATACTTCAGATAGTATAGTTTTCTTTGAGGTAGCATTTCTCAAGTTCTTGTTTAAATCTTGATCCACAGACGTCTTTGAAGGGGACACTATTGTGTCGGTTGTGTTCTTCAATTCTTTGTAGAAACCACTACTTGAAGAAGGCTCCGGACTGGGTTTCACATAGGATTTATAAGCCACATGCTGCACTTCCTTAGCTTTAGCCTCGGCAGAACAAGTACGATTTTCATCTCCAAGTCCGGTTCCATCTGCGATAGAATGCTTATTTAATAAAGATTAACCCTTATATCAACGCATTCACTTTTGAGAGGATTATAGCAAGCAGAAAGAAGCAAAAAAAGTTGAGAGTGTCCCAAATGAAAGAATTACCTTCAGCTGCAGTAGAACCAACATTGTCGAATGTAATATCACTATCGGCACTAGACTGTTCGTTGACTTCAGCATCAATCATGCTATTTTTTATTGCTGAGACTACTTTCTTCCTTTCAGCAATCTGCAAAACAAGATAATGAAACATACACCTATATGATAAGGGCATAAAATTGTGGAAATTGACAAATAGCGAAAGAAGGTAAAAGAATCCTGTAGGCATATCAGTCTTCCGCATCCAAAGTTGAATTCAAATTACAAAAGAACAAGAAAAATGTAATGAGTTCAATTACCTGTCGTAGAAGATCTCTTTGCCTTGCAATAACTTTCTTGCTTTGTTCAATCGTGGCTTGTAAAGCGTATTCTGTTTCATCATCAGTTCCCTCCACCCCAGTGTCATCCGCAGTGGCTTGTAAAATTGGGGTTGTCCGACATAGCCGGTCGCCGCCGCCGCCGCATCCATAGGTCAAAGATATTCTGCTAAAAATACCCCTCGACAAAGTAGCAGAATCAGAGTTATTAAAGCATCCAACATTGACATACTTTCTTGGCACATAGGCAAGTGGAGAAACCAGGTTTAAACGAACTATAATGGAACTGTCAACTCCAGTTGAGAAGAATCCCATAGACGACATTTTACCAAAGCGATCCACTCAGTTGAAACTACACATTATCGATTGAAGGTAGGCTGTACGGGCTAAGAAATCTCAATGAATGATTCTTCCAGACTCAGAAACATTACCATCCAAAGGTGGTAATCCTTCGATTTCTAGTCGGTGATAGAGGAAATCCTACGTTAACAATGCTGGGCTTGAAGGACACACTACACCAAAAACCATAAACTTGGTAAAACAACAAAATCTTTGGAGATTCAAATGAACCTACAAAATCTCGCAAGATAGAATTTGAAACCAGAATATACACGTCAATTCTCATTTATCCAAGATGAAGGATCTACAAACCTTCATTTATACAAGTCGATTTTTCGAACATCATTTACCCAAGATGAAGGATCGACAAACCATGACATGGAATCCTGGGGCAAAAATGAACTTATTAAATATTTTTATTTTTTGGGTAAGAATTAAATATTTTTATTTAAAAAGAAAGCTTTAAAAAAAAATGAAAAAATAATCTCCATTTTTAAATATAAATCAAATTTTGAATATTTTTTTAACAGAAAATTTTAGTTAAGTACTAATAAATGTTACTATTTAACCTCTAATTTAATTAATTAGTGATTAACTCATTCCTTCAAGTCTCAACTACGGGTATATATATATGGTCACCGAAAAATGTAAATTTGTATTTTCTTTCTAATTTTTTCTCCATTTTAGGCTCAGAATTTCCGTCAATGTAGGAACAAGAGATGGAGAGGCCATCGACAGGGCTAGCGCAAATAGTACGGATCTTAAATTGGTTTTATTTTTGAAGGTGTGTCTGATGGACAAGATTATTAAGAGCTGATATGGATCATGCATTTTTTGTGCGCGAATTTCAATCCAGTGTGGTACGAACGTGTATTCTGTGGTTAATTCGATAAATTTCAAACTTGATAATTGGTAATGAATACAGTCGACGTAGCTGTGTTGTCTCACCCAACACTTTGTTTCCCGACAAGGTTATTTTACCTATTTACGTGTGTTAGTATCTTTTATATTGTTTGCAGATAAAGTTTGACTTTATATTGAGAAAGTGAAGGGTTGTCCGGAGGTCGCAGGAACAGACATCAATTGTAGTTCAAGAGTAGTTCCTGCACGAGAAATACCCTGGAAGTTGTTGTGTGTCCTAAGGGGGTGACACAATGCATGCATGAGAAGGGGAGCCTTGATGACGCACTATTTGGATCCACAATAGGCGGTGCTTTGAAAAATCATGTCAATTCACCATGTGTAGATGTGCTTGCAGCAACAAATAAATCGTACACGAGTGCATACAATCTTCTCTCACCACACTGGACAAGGGTGTATGCTGCGAAAGCATGTCACAGCATGCATCTCCATATTGGTCCCATCAAGAGGAATGAAGTTTTGCCCCAAATGTACATAGAAATTAGAGAAAGCTAAAAAACGTAAATATTGCTGCATTAAGCGCCACGGTGTCCTCGTACACCAGATGCAAGAGTGGACGAGATTATAAGGAACCCGAAACTACAAGTCAGAAAAAAAGGTTTCGGGACTTCGGTAACAAAGCACGTATTTTCATTTTTTTTTCTTTTTTTGCGTCTTTACAAATTTCATCACTCTGTTGCCGTCCAAACACCAAAGCGTCTTCCCAGGCTTCCATATATATAACCTATTTGTCTTTTCGTCTTTATATGCGCCCTTTGCTGTAAAATTTCACAAAATCCAAAAGCAACATGTCTGACTCGTGCCAAAATTCTTCATCCGATATGAACAGTGAACCGGAGGTAAAAAGCCTCCTTGCACCACTGGCATGACCAACACGCCTCAACCAATGGATAAGGACGAACCTCAGATGAATCTTTAATCAGAGTGTATTTTATTGCCGTATGTGCATGTTTGTCAGCGTTCATGTTATTAAATAGACCAGAAATTATTCTTATAAACAAACAAGCAGTGAAATTATTATGTATATGATCTACCATTTGTTGTTTAACATTGCATTTATGTATGAGGAAGATTGTACACATTTATAGTCACATTAATTCGAATAATTATAAGCGGCATAATCTCTAGTACCTTGGACTGTTTTATGTATATTTGTTCTACTTTGTTGCTCTTTATTTTAGACCTCTGAAATTGATTCTGAGGCTACATATATTGATAGTCTGATGGAGGATTGGGCAAGCGAATCAAGTGATGTTAGTGATCTTGATGAGGAACCTGAGGACAGTGAGATGATAAGCACCGAAGATACTGAGGAGGAGGAGGAGGAGGTAGAAGAGAACAAGAAGAATGAGGATGTGGATCCCATGAATGTCGATGTTGAGGAAAATGCTGAGGATGAAGATGAGGAGGAAGGGGAAGAAAACGAGGATGTAAAGGAAGTACTTGATCCCCTGGTGGTCGTCGCTGCTCAGCTAGCATAAGAAGAAGATCTGAAAGAATACTGGAGGGAAATGAATCGCATTCTGCATGGGTTGCCACCTGCATCCCCTCCAACACCTCCACATCAATCTGCATTGCTTGAAGATAACTCTAAGTATTTGTTGTCTCCATCATTAGATGGAGACGTCACACTCAGGAGTGATGAAGATGGTTGCTGGCATGTTTCATCCCCCTCCCCCTCAGATAGTGACTATGACTGTTGAATTAGACTTGTTCATCAAACTTGAGACAATCTTCTGGCCAATGTAATTACATATTTTTACTGCGTAAATGACATCGTTATATATATATATATCAAATGAAGTTCACAAAACATATCACCAAGTTCAAACTAAATTTCAATAAAGTTCATGATAGATCATCCATTCATAGGAACCCGTGCATTGTTCATGTATGGCCCCGTATACGCAGAGCGGTTTCATCCCGATGGACATGATGAACCCGATCTAGGTCTACAGCATGCTGGTGTATTCTAAATGTGATGTCTTGTGTGGTTCTAGTATACGGTATTGGAGATGCATGTGAACGACGCCTTGTGCAGCGTGCATGTCCCCGACAGACGAGATTTACAATTCAAGAATCATCCAAGTTAGTGTCTGTGGAGCCCGAAGTTTGATTATTTTTGGGCACAATAGCTAGCCAGTAATTGTGTAGGTTAGCAAAACGTCAAACAATATATTATTATTAAAACCTACTTCAATATGATATTATTAAAACCTCAATCAATATAATAATATTGAACCCTCAATCAATATAATATTATTAAAATCTTAATCAATATAATTAAATTAAAGAAACCTCTCGATACCTACAAAAAAAAGAAACCTCTCGATCTCTGATAGGTGTGTTTGCTCATACACTCTCTGTTTTAAACAATCCTCAGCATGATTTGAAATATTATGCCCAATCCTCTCCCCACAAAATCGGACCCGATGAAGCCACAATCTGATCGGACACTATCAATATCCTCGATAGTTTTGCAAAATTGTTGGATGATTTAATTTCCGTCGCATCTTCTCTTGCTTCGGCTTAACCCCCTTCAGTGATCGACCGTCCACCTCGACCTCAATGCTATCGAACCGCCCATCTCATTTGCTGATCACCGAAAATCCACCTCATTTGTTGATCTTTGAACGCGACTTCCAATCGGTGGAGATTTCAAGCAGTTTTCATTCCAGATCTCTAAAAATCTTCAGAAACTACGAACACGTTTTCCATATCCAAGTTTAATAAAATCAGTGGAGATTTCAAGTTTCAATTTTGTTCCGGTAATTCATATCCCTACCCCATTTCAGATTCTCCTGGTTTACATTCCCATCATCTATATAACATTGATAAAATGTGGGTTCTTTCTATTTGCATTGTCTTCGCTTTACCATTCTTCGGGTATTTCTTCAGCTTGAATTGAAATCCACATTGAATAACTATTTTCATATTGATGAAGCTAACAATTTTCTTATTGTTTGATAATAAGGCTTCCGAAATCAAGCCATTGTTTTCTTGAATTTTCCATGTGCCTTCGATAATAGCAACTCACTGTGCTCTTCAATTGTTTTAGCTTCATGCTTTAGAGATTTCTATATTCTGTCAGCTCCTTGATCACATGTCTGTGCTAGTTTTGATATTGAACCACAACTTTTGATTTGTTGTTTTTGTCTTCTTGTTTTTTACAACGGATTTTCCTTATAGATGAATTTTATGGCATAAATTATGGTTCTGAAATATTGTGTTATGAACTGTTGTTGGTGTTTGACATTTCTGTTCCAATTTTGCGTAACCATGTTTTCAGCTTTTATTCATGACTTCTTTGCGACTTTTGCATGAAGGTAACATGAATTATTTTAGCTTCTATTTGAATACCTTCCCATCGAACTGTTTTAACTTGAACTCTTCAACCTTGGTTTATTATACACCAATATTTCATAGTCATAAAGGGTGCGAACCCATATTTATTTATTTTCTACTTGATTTTCTCAATATAATCACACGTATCGCAACTCCTTGAAATGTATATGGCTCGGGTTTCTATCATTTTTTTACATAAGTTGAATCTTGTAACATGGAATACATTTGCTTCTGCATTGAACATATGATGTTTTATAGAGGTTGAACGTAATGGCTTATCGATCTCAATTTATTTAATGATTTGCAGAACATAGAATTCGATGGAAAATCAAAATAATAATGTTATTCATTAAAGCCCACGGACCATTGATATATGACCTTGCACTCATCTAGATTCGTTGGTAAGTTAACTCTCATTTTACCTACATATTTTCACTAACTGTACCATTGATTCTGTTATCGTACTTTAGGCAGAAGATAGCAACGAATGGTGGACAATCTCATGAGAGCATATTGTGGCAGTGTTTCGAAAAAGGGAGTGGAGTGGGCATTGGACGAACCTGACATAGAACACAATTGTGGCAATACAAACTGATGGCAATTGTGCCTTCACTTTCAACTACATCTTTGGAATTCATATGTTGTTTTTGTCAATTTCTATTCCTATTTGTTGACCCCATGGCAAAATTTTTGAGTTATGGGTACTTCGTACTACCTCACCATTTCTGAGCCTTTAGAACATTAGTGCGTTTTAATGTGTACTTTAAACTTTCTAACATTAGTTTAATTTATGTCTTTTAATATGTACTTGAGCTACATTTAAATTTGGTTTTTTGTTTGCTTTTTGGGTGATTGAGTAGGTTTTGTTTATTGGGCAAGGAGAAGGGGAGACCCAGCCGCTGAAACAACTCTCAGGGGTCAGAAAATTGTGGTTGCTTTGGCACTAATTTTTTGCCATACAATGATGTAATCCAGTGTCGTGTTATCTTTTTGATGAGATAGATGTTGCACTTGATCATCAGTACAACATCACATAACAATATGTGTTGAAGGTACGAAAAACATAAACATAAAGTTTTTGCTTACTTTCAGCCAAGGAAATCAAAATCTGTGATCAGAATCAGAATGCATCTTTACATGCGAATCCAGAACCGAACTTATATTTTAATAACCGAAAACCAATTTTTTTGTATATTGAAATCGGAATGTCTAATATTATTATAAAGAATAACAAAGTAAAAAATTAAATATTTTCGGTTTTGGTTTGGTTAGTTTCCTATAATTTTTTTAAAAAAATTACCCTGCCCACACCCTTCTAGAATGTATACAAAAGTTTTTATTTTATTTTATTTTCCGTTTTCAATACTTTGTAGTGCAAAAGTATAATTTTCACCCCTTTCTGGACGAGGGATGCTACACGTCCCAGCCAATATTCCAGAAATTTTGTGATTTGCCGTTTCCTTAATCATTTAATTTTTTATTGTCGTTTGGTCTTCCCATTTTTATTGAAGTTACGGAAGTTTGCATTTTCTGCCATACTTTTTGAGTATGCACTTTTCTTTTTTATTCATTTGTTTATTTTATTATATATTAATTTAAATTTTTTTCAATTGCTTTTAAAATCGAATATATTCGAAAAATTACTAATCGTTATCATAATTATCAGCGCGTCGTGTATTTCGATTAAAGATGTCAGTTTATATCGTTTCGACATTGTTTATTAAAATTGACGATCAATATTACGGTGTCGACTAAAACCCTACCCGATTAATCCAAAACTCTAAATGCTAAATTTTATTTAATCAATAATTAATATTACGGCGGCTTCACCGCCGAAAAACTAAAATCCAAAATAATAAACCCAAGCTCTATTTATCTTAAATATTCAACTTTATTTTATAATGATAATTAATATTACGGCGGTTTCGCCGCCGAAGAACTAAAACCCTAAATGATAAACCCAAACTCTATAAACCCTAGATGCTAAACTTTATTTAAAGACGACAATTAATATTCTGGCGGCTTCGCCGCCGAAAAACTAAAATCCCCAATCATGAACCCAAACTCTATAAATACTAAATGCTAAAATTTATTTAAAATTAAAAACTATAAATACTAAATTTTATTAAGTTCTTAACCCTATTAAAATATATTATTTAGTAATATTAATTTATATGTATTACAATTAAACTCCACTATTATCTAATTATTATATTATTTAATGTTATTGTAGGGATGAATTATGGATAAGTTGTTGGGATATGTAGCATTATTCTTTCTGGACATGTAGCATTTTCAGTTTCATTTGAAATCTATTGCATTTTGAGTTGTCCAAATCCTACATATAATTTTTTAGGAAGGTAAATAGAAGGAGTACTCTCACTCTTCTCCAATATCCGAGAGTGTACACTCCCCAATAATCTATATGATTTGCACCTAATCTAAAGATTTCTCCGGATTAGACTTGCCCAATGAGGCTTGAAATCGAGACTTATTAGTCAGGAATTCACCCTACTTGGCAACAAAGATCACAATGCATTTTTTGCAATTATCTTGCTAGAAGTTATATAGGTTGAACGTTGAAATTTTTTTTTGGATAACCATGGTATCCGGAACTATTTTGGTCCGACTAATCTATGGACCAGGTAAGACTCAGGCCTTTGACCCGCGATCGTAGCCCCAAAGAATTGTTTGCACCCAGTGGGGATTGAACCTGAGACCTCATCCCTCTTTGGAGACTTAAGTTTCAGGCCTCTACCACTAGGCCAACCCCTTGGGTTGAACGTTGAAGTTAGTATTCCATTATCTTGGCCTTCAGACCGGTCCATACTTTAAATCTGAGGTGTAAATTTTTAATCCAACGGTTAAGATTAAAAGTGTATTCTGACGGCTAAGATCAAAAGTGTATTGTAAATGAAGCATTTGATCTGAGCAATTTGATTAAAATCGGATAGTTCGGATTACATGCACAAGGAAAAAAAACTCACAAAGTGGGCATAATTTTTACATGTTTGATATTTTTTATTATTGTGTGTTTTTGCATTTGTACATTTCAGTATATTTTCATTTGCTTTTTGTTGCATGATTTAGTGTCTGTTTGCAAGTTCTACTGAAAAGTTGCTTTTGGCTTTTGAGAGAAACTTTCAAAAAAAGGTGCTTTTATAAAGAAGTTATAAAGTGTTTGCAGTGGAGGCTTTACCGTGACAAAAGTTAAAAAATATAGTATGATAAAATGGATATAATACGCGAAATTTTTTAAGTATTTTGATATTATCGATTTGTATATAGACAAAATTATCTTAAAAATGAATTTTTAAATATTTACGAAATTGACTCCGCCTTAATCCTCCCAGAAGCAACTCCAAGGTAGCTTTTGGCTTTTGGATTTTTAGGAGTTTTTCCACCGCCAAAAGCCAAAATCGCAAATAGGATAAAAGAGACTTCTGCGATTGAAAAACCAAAAGCTGCTTTTGAGAAGAACTTGCAAACAGGGCCTAAAAATTGCTAATTTGAATGATTTGTCATCGTAAAACTAAAAAAATATATAAATATTGGTTTAAAATGTACAACTATTTAGTATTTACCATATATATTAAATTATTTATGTACGCTGCACAAAATGTCATGAATATAGATTTAAATTTAAAGTGCACAACTATTAATTTTACCTAAAACATTGTCATATAATCAATGTTCGAGAAAACGTTACCCAGATGGGAGACGACATGCAACCCCTTCTATGATAGAGCTTCTAATAGCCAAAATGAACATGTAATCCTAATTATGATATCCTCTCCGCAGTGGCGGATCCTTGAAGTCTGACTAGAGGGTGTGTTTTACATAAGGTACAAATTCTGTGGGTCAAAATGGGGAGTGCGGGATAGTACATGTCCAAAGGAGAAAAAAAATTTAGGGAGTGTAGATGCACCCCCACGCCCCAGTTGGAAACCCTAAACTCCGCCACTGCCTCTCCGTATGATAATTTTGTGAACAGATCTTATATTTTCCCATCAAAAAACCCAACTAATGAGAACATTTAATCCTGTCCGCCGGCTTCACATCCGACGGTCACAATTAGATTTTGAGGTGTAAGGGATCTTAATCGGGAGGCAGGGATGGGATTGTGGAACTACACATAATTACAATAAATACCTGTGAATTTTCCACTGCAGCAGAATCCTAGTAAAGCAAGTGCAAAGATGAGTAAAAAAAATCTTCATACTCTCCCAATGTCTACTCTACTCCATGTCTGAACTCAGCAATAATATCTCTGAGAGATGTATAAGTACCTACAACAAGAACAAAAAAACCTAACAACACGATGCCCCATATGGTGATCAGTTCAAGGCCAAATCGCCTATAAATGCCTGAGATCTTCAAGAAGCACAAGGAAGGAAGAATAACAGAAGCTGATACGCTCAGAAATGCACCCACAAATGACATAAGGTATCCAAAGAATGGGATGGCCAGGGCCATGATAATGGTACTTATTACCAAACAACTCCGAAGGAGTACGCTATGCCTTCGGTTCGGATGGGTCAGAAAAGCACTTTCAAGAGCACTGACAATTGGTTTCACCATCAAAGGGTATTTAGCCAAGGGGTTCACGAGGGTGGTATAGATTGCAACTCTAGAGCTAATCTTAGCGATTGGAAGATTCAAGGTGATCTGGGATTCTATAAGCGACCCAAACATAAGGTATCCAAGGATCGCCACCGACGCGTAGCTCATTGTGCAAATGAGAAAGCATACCAGCAAGACCTGCAGAAGTGGAGTTTAAATTGAGAAACATTTGCAGCTTTTGTAAAAAGATAACCTCTGTTCGAGAAGGCGCCGCCTAAGCGTTAGAGCGTCGTCTTCTGTCTTGCCCGAATTCTCGCTTAGACCGCTTATAAGCCCGCTTACGCGGGTGCCTAGGCCGCCTAGGCACTAGGGTCTGCCTAGCGCTTTCTCGAACACTGAAGATAACACAGAGAGGTATGGAGATAATACTTACCTTAGAAAACTTCTTTTGGTCTTCCATTGAAGTGTATAAGGTGGGGAAAACTGGATGAGCGCAGTAACAGAAGGCATACAGGCTAACAGCTGTGGGAATGCCTTTAAGATTTAAAGCTATGCCCTTTTCATGAAATCCTACGCCATCAAATGCCCCGGCCCAAAAAATCGAAACAACGAGGATGAAAGAAGCTGCAACTCCACTAGCAGAAATGTACGAGAGAATATTCATGCTGTTCAGCCAAACGGCAGGAAGCATAATAAGGCCTACAAGAACAACGAAGGTCTGTTTTCCAGATATATGGAGGATCCCAGCGGTTTCATACCTCATATTTGGAAACAGGTTATGCAAATTATCTCCTTCTAGAATCAAGAAACCTGTTGCCACCATATATAATTCAACATTCATTACTAAGGATACAAGTGCCTTGCCTTTGGCTCCGAATGCTCGGTGACCAATATCAGGATAACTTCGTATGCTTGGGTCCATATCCATGCATTTTTGGATGATCAAGGCTGTGTAGAATGTACATCCAGCAATGAGGAAGAAAAGCGACAAGCTCAGCCATCCTCCAGATGCTAGTGCAAATGGTACTGACAGAATGCCAACACCTGGGCAGAATCAAAAGTAGTGATGCAATATAATGTTATCCTACATCACTTGAATACAGAATAAACTTCGTGGGTATGGTTCCACAGATACCAGTAAAGATTATAAAATCAGGAAATATTTTAATGTTTTGTTAGACTAATTTAGAATGCCTTCAAGAAGATGGGATAACCAGAACACCGCGTAGAGGTAACTAATGTGTACATGGAAGTGAAAGAGTTTTTTTTTTATGACGTAGGGATCCTACTACGAATGTAGGTAAATTCAATGCCCTATCGCAATAGCCTGCAAATCACGGTAGGAAGCTAAGCCACACTTGTCAACCCATATGTCGCTGAGGGAAATTGAACCGACCTTTGAGTGCAATTGTCAAACCCCTCACTGACCATGTAAGTGAAGAGTTAATCAGCAGAAATTATTTATTTAGCTCGAATTTCCAAGACAAAGCTCAATTTATTTTCAAAGATGGCCTTCTCAAAGTAGCACTATGATGCTGTTAACTTTTCGAGCTAAATATCCACAGACTTTCGACAACAACTTCTATTCATGAAACCAAACAAACCATATGGGGCACACAACACTGATGAACTCAACCACAATTGACAACTCGTCTATAATAACGCTCTTGGTTTACACAAACAGAATGTAGGGGACAAGATTTCGCTCGTTTCTAAATTTGACTCAATTCCAATATTGTTTACTGCTTCCAAACATTTTAAACCTGTTACTCATTCCAAAATTGGCCACGAATTACAACATCAGCAGGTGTTGAGCTTAGAGATTGAGATAGATAAAATCGAATCCGGCGCACACAAATCAGAGATTTGGAGAAAAAACCCATCAAAGCAGAAATATAAAAACATAACAAATTGAACTTGTCGGCAGCCCAGATCCAGTAATGCAATACACCATTTAGAAAAAATCGCCCCCCAAAATGAAAGCCTCCATGCAAATGTCGGCAAACCTGATAAAGCATTTATCCCATTAAAGCATGTTTTGAAGAAGGAAGTCGATCCCGCATTAGAGAAGCGTTGGCAGTCAATATCATCCAAGAGCGGTATCACGATGTCGACGATCCCGTCCTCTGTTTTTTGTTTCATCGGAATTCTTGCGTTGTGTGTGTATGTAGAGGTAGTATGTGAGTAATGGGTTTTGAGGAGGTCTCCACTGGACTATAGCGGAGCTGTGTTGCTGTCTTGTGTTTTTGTTGGAACACATACACATCAATCATCATTGCATTGCATTGCTGTACAGTATTTATATGATAGTTGTAGACAATTTGGTGACGACTCCTTACCCCGTTTTTTTGCCAATCTATTCTTTTCTCAACTCAATTCCGATCACTAGGATCGCAACACATCGTTAGAAATCTTATACATAGAAGATCATATGTTCATGTTTAGTTCCGACATATATACATGTGTCATTTTAGTTGAGATCATGGTACATCGTCACCACCGGAAATTTTCACAAGCCGAATCCTACAAACCGGACGAAATGCCTTATAGGCCAGATTTCTTTCCTGGACGGCCAGGATGCGACCCGCATTAACGAATTTTAAAAAAAAAAGAATTTTCATACATGAAGTGACGGATTTCTTTCCTGGCCACTTTTCATACATGTCAAAAAACGATTCCCGAAAACCTCGGGAATATATCCGCGTCTCCGAATTATGTGAGACGGAATGAGCCTAGTAAGAATCAGCACAATAGAGATGAAGCGTGAATATCCCCATATTTGCAACAATTTCGTTGCGCCGCCCAAATTCTTGTAGTTATCAACATGAATCTTGCACATGTTGTGGTACAGGCCACACAACAACGCACTACCCCAACTGTATATGGGTATCGTCGCAAAATCCCTTCTCTACATCAACAAAT
>JAOYMZ010000007.1:1380824-1393983 GCA_025802335.1 Pinguicula primuliflora
TGATGAAACAAATGAATGAGTTCATCCTTTTATAGGGGAGAAAACGCGTGAAAATAGTAGTGTGAACTATTATTTAAATGTCACGCGTTTTCCGTCTTCTCCGTCCATTTTTTCCTCTTCATTTCATTATGCATCATGTGGCAATAAATGTCCACATGTGCCTTTGCCGACAATTCCTTGATTTCAATCCATAGATCCTTGGCACAGGTGGTGGTATACTGGAAACCAATGAGTACTTCTCTATCAATTGAGTTATAAATTCAGCTGGCAACCATCAGATCTAGACTTTTCCATTCAAGGTACTCCTCTGAGCTTTGATCTTGGGGTGGTTCCACAGTTTCATCAATTAGATCCAACTTCCTCTTGGCTCCAAGAGCCTTTCTGATGGCTCATGACCATGATTGATAGTTCTTGGTATTTAAGAGAACTGTTACTAAGGCCATCCCAGGTTCATCTGAATCTCGGATCCTTAGCCCAGTTTTTCTTTTGGCTACGGATCCGTCAACACCAACTTGACCAGCAACCTTTGTACCAACTTTAGTGTTAAGTTCCTTCTTGTCGTCCAGTGACATCTTCAGTATCGTTTGTGTTTGGAAAGGAAGAATCTTGCAGAGAGTTACAGCTTAGGTTTGAGATCTCAACCTTTAAAGCTCTGATACCATGTAAAAATATTGAGTCTTTACTGATGTACGGTGTAATAACTACACCAACTAACAGAAGACTTGAAGTTTGGCGAGCTTTGAACTTGAACAAATTTGAGCTTTGTGGTAGAGCGGTAAAGGAAGAAAATGAGCAGTTCGTGAGTTTTGGAAAATATTTTTCAACCTGCATTAGGTTTTCCACATCCTTTGTGTATATACATGTTTATTGGGCCACATCATATTTGGCCCTTTTCTATTCGGGTATTCTACCCGCACTATACAAAAATGGGTAATGAATTCTACGAGCAACTAAGTCAAAATGCGAGGAGAATGATATAAATGATTTCTATTCACAGTAAATCTACTTCTTCTTCCTTCATCTCTATTCATCATCTGTCTTGGATTTACAGGCAGTAAGCTCATTTTCTACAATATATATACTCGAAATTGGGATAAGGCAGTTATCGGAGATAGCGGCGTACGGTTACGGAGTACGAACGACGATCAGCAGTGTACGGACGGCGAGCGGCGGAGACTTCTGCGCACCGGCCTTCGGAAATTCGTCAGAAAACTGTGAAAAAGAAAGAGGAGAGACTGATCTAATAAAGACTCGCACCGGTCTTTGGGAAAGCGGTGCCAAAAAACATCGCTTTCTGGAATACCGGTGCTGCCTAACTACCATAATCAATACTCTTAAACAATACCGCTTCTTCAGAGAGCCATGCAGATTGATACCGCTCTTCAGGAGATCGGTACGCCGGTACGAGTTAAATAAGAAAAATGGAGTAACAAGCTTCCAAATTTGCCCAAATCTTTTTATTAAGTCGCATTTCGTGGGTCGACCCATAGTTGCATAACGATAAACGCAAGTCTGGTGCTTCTTTTCTGTAGAAGGCAGATTCCTAATCTGAGCTAATCCGGCGGAAATTATCGTCTCCGGTATTTTATCTCTTTGTTTTTCGTGCTCTATTTACGGTATTCAATCTTTCTTTCTGGTACTTCGTCGGGGTTAGCGCAGATCTGAGGTTCTTTTTGGGTCAGTTGATTGTAATTTCAGTTCCTTTTCTATTGGTTTGTGTAATGTAGGAATTATACCTTTTACCCCGTCCCAACTTATTGCTATTGAGTATTGCTGCATATATAATTATGGAATCTCGCGATTAACTTCTAGTCCGCTTCATCTCTGAAGAATTTGAGCACCGTGATTTCTTCTTTTACGAGTTCCGGGAAAATTCTTTAGTTTTGAGTCATGTTGCTTTGATTTATTAGCAGGACGTTATTTTTTTCATTTTGCGTACTCAACCTTCCCCTTATTTCTCTAGTATTCGGCGAAGATGATCGGTGTCTTGAATCATTGTCAACTTTTCTACATTGCAGAAACTCCGATTGTTTTTCAGTCTTGCTGCTAAAGTACATCAGTTTTGTTGTACAATGGCGATGGTGGATGAACCACTGTATCCAATAGCTGTGCTAATTGATGAGTTAAAGAATGATGACATCCAACTACGGTTGAACTCCATTCGCAGACTGTCCACCATTGCTCGGGCACTTGGTGAGGAGAGGACACGGAAGGAGTTAATTCCATTCTTGAGTGAGAACAATGATGACGATGACGAGGTGCTACTTGCTATGGCTGAAGAATTGGGTGTTTTTATTCCATATGTTGGTGGAGTGGAACATGCTCATGTCTTACTTCCTCCACTTGAAACACTTTGTACTGTGGAAGAGACCTGTGTGAGGGACAAGGCAGTGGAGTCGCTTTGCAGAATTGGATCACAGATTAGGGAGAATGATTTGGTGGATTCGTTTATCCCTCTAGTGAAGGTCAGATCTAGCTCCACTTTTTATTAGTTTTTATGCTAGTCAGAAAAGTGGCACTGTACATGGTGCTGATATCCGGATTCTTGTGTTTTATAACTTTTCTGCGTTACGTAGATTGCTTCCATGAGTAGTTACAAACTTGATGTGCTGTGACCAGAGAAGTACTTTGATTTCTTATGTATACTTTCAGAAATTGATTCATAGATTGGGATTTGTCTGGATTATCCAACTTAACCGTATAGGTATCTGTGACCATTGATCTTAGAAGATGTATTTGGCAAAGCTTTCGGTTTCTATTAATAGCTTCCATACTAGATAGTTCAAATAACACAATCATCCATAGACATCAAATCAGAGATACTGTTAACTTTACAAAAAATTGGGATAAGTGCTTCGGTTCTCTGTTTTTCTTCCATTTCAGATTTAAGTAAATACTAGAGGTGGATTAACTTATACCTGGGCTCTGACTTTCTTTGTTTGATGATATACATTTTCATGAAAACATTTAGATTCTTATTTCTGTTTTGCATCTTATCACTCTTTAACCATCTCGTATTCCAATTTTATTTTATTTTTTGTTAGACATGGGAGATGGACTTTGACATCTCACGGATACTTTAAAAAATGGGTAGCTTGAGATTTGAGTGGTTTTAACAAATCTTTCAGTTTATATCAAATTCTATCATGCTAAATTGTTAGTTCAAACCACATAATCTTCCCTAGGCATTGATTTGAGAGATATTCTAACTTAAAATGTCTTCGGCTGATTCACACTAGTACTCGGATTTCCATCATTTCGAATTCAAGGCATGTATTAGTGGTGGAGTAACTCATACCATTGATAATGCCATCAAAGACATTTCATTCTGTGTGTTTCTGGGATCGGTTGTTTGCTGATATTTTTTTGGCAATAGATTTTGGATTATGATGCCTTTTTTTTCTTTAGTGCTCGGTTGATTTCCATTTAAATTTCAGATTGCATCTTATCACACTATGACTAACCTTGGCCTTATTCCATATATTTAGTTAAGTTTTACTATTTTTATAATTCAACCTTTAATTACAGAGGCTGGCAGCTGGAGAGTGGTTTACCGCTCGTGTATCAGCGTGCGGGTTATTTCATATTGCTTACCCAAGTGCCTCGGATATGTTCAAGACAGAATTAAGATCCATATATAGCCAACTGTGTCAAGATGATATGCCAATGGTGAGAAGAGCTGCCGCTTCAAATTTGGGGAAGTTTTCTGCAACTGTTGAATCAGCACATCTAAAGACTGACATCATGTCCATGTTTGAGGACCTCACACAGGATGGTAAATCATATCCTGAGTATCAAATGCTGAATTGCTTATATGAGCATCTTTGTCGAATTGTCTTCACAAAAATGCTAAACAAAAAACCCTGACTATATGCTTATTCAGATCAGGATTCTGTTCGACTTCTAGCTGTCGAGGGGTGTGGTGCTCTTGGAAAGTTGTTGGAACCTCGAGATTGCGTGGCTCATATTCTCCCCGTAATTGTGAACTTTTCTCAGGTACTTGCCATAAGTTCACTTATGAGCCACTTGTTGATATTGCATAATTTTTCTATTGAACTTTGTCGTTTGTTTGTCCACTATCCTTGAGTTACTGATTTTATATAGCTCATTGGTGGATGGTTGTACTTTCTTTAGTTGATCTTTTCTAATTGGGATCTTGGTTTATGCATCAGGATAAGTCATGGCGTGTTCGTTATATGGTTGCCAATCAATTGTATGAACTTTGTGAGGCTGTGGGACCTGAACCA
The DNA here is from genome assembly GCA_025802335.1 of Pinguicula primuliflora. Taxonomy (NCBI): domain Eukaryota; kingdom Viridiplantae; phylum Streptophyta; class Magnoliopsida; order Lamiales; family Lentibulariaceae; genus Pinguicula; species Pinguicula primuliflora. Next base: position 1,385,072 of record JAOYMZ010000007.1, read on the forward strand.
ACTAGGTAGTTGCAGATGTCTGATCTTGAAGATTTTCTTTTTCTTCTACTTTACATAAGTTGTTCCCATAACATGTAATCTTCTTGTATTATATTCCTAAGGACGGATTTAGTTCCTGCTTATGTGCGTCTACTTCGGGATAACGAAGCAGAAGTGCGCATAGCAGCTGCAGGAAAAGTTACCAAATTTTGCCGTATTCTTAATCCAGAGCTTGCTATTCAGCATATTCTTCCCTGTGTTAAGGTATGCTAGGTGGACCAAAGTTTTAGATGCAGTTGCCTTTCAACACATCAGTGTATATTGGCCTTAATCTTGACAGAGCCTGATTACTTGCAGGAATTGTCATCGGATTCTTCACAACATGTGAGGTCTGCTTTGGCATCCGTTATAATGGGAATGGCTCCGGTGTTGGGAAAGGTGAACAATATTTGCATTTTCCTTTTTTGGTCAGAAAAATTCTGTTTTGTATGGTCATATCCAGCATTGCTGCGTTAGAAGTCAGGATTATCCACTCCATCATGATTGAACATAAAGCTTAATACGTTACTTTTCGGGTAATGCAGGATGCAACCATCGAGCAGCTTCTTCCTATATTTCTCTCCCTGTTGAAAGATGAATTTCCTGATGTCCGCCTCAACATCATCAGCAAGCTAGACCAAGTCAATCAGGTCTCCGATTTCCTTCTCATTTATATGCAGTCAACCAACTTCGGAACACGTACTTATAATATGTTCTTGTTTTCGGTCATGCAGGTTATCGGAATTGATCTGCTGTCCCAGTCGTTATTACCAGCGATCGTTGAGCTTGCAGAAGATAGGCATTGGAGGGTCCGCCTCGCCATTATTGAGTATATACCTCTATTGGCAAGCCAATTAGGTGTTGGCTTTTTCGACGATAAGCTGGGCGCGCTTTGCATGCAGTGGTTACAGGACAAGGTTCTTTTAATTCATTTTGGGATATGAATTGAAGGTATGACGAAAAGACAACAATTGACTTTGAGTCCATTCAGGTTTACTCTATTCGAGATGCTGCAGCTAATAATTTGAAGCGCCTGGCTGAGGAGTTCGGTCCAGAATGGGCTATGCAGCATATAGTCCCACAGGTTTGTATATTTTTGTTCACGCGCGGAACTATTAGCATTATTTTGTTCTCCCTAATATCGAGCATTCCCCAGACCCTGCCTAAGTGCGGGATTTACTGGGTATGTTTGGTTTGGTAATATGGAGCATTTAAAAACTGCATACATCTACTTTGCAGGTTCTAGATATGATAAACAATCCACATTATTTGTATCGGATGACTGTTCTTCAGGCAGTTTCTTTACTTGCTCCTGTTATGGGTGTTGAGATAACATGCTCCAAATTATTGCCCGTGATTGTTACTTCATCGAAGGACCGGTAGTTTTTTTTTTCTTTTCGCAGTTGCATAATTTTACTTTCATCTACAAACATGCTCTATATTATCTTGCAGGGTGCCCAATATCAAATTTAATGTGGCAAAAGTGTTGCAGTCTATGATCCCAATAGTTGATCAATCTGTGAGTTCAATTTGCCTAGAGTTATTTTTATGTGTGATTGCATATAGTACCGGACGGTATATACCGGACCGTAATTATGGCCGTCCATTGTTGAACCGACAGCCCGGATCAACAGCATTTAAAAACTAAGTGTTCCACTCCTGATCGCCAGATCGACAAATGGACGGTCAGGATTAGTTCGGGACATAAAGGCGCTTATCCGGGATTATAAAATTTTCGGCCTATTCTGATTGATTTGTAAATTGTAGTTGTAGATCTTGCTTAGGTGCCGCCATTAGTGACAATTGTAGGTCGTATGTAATCATCATTTGAGATGGGTGTTGCTCTATCAAGTTTTTGTTACGATTTTTGAATCTGTGCAGTGGATTGTGCATTTCACATATTCATTTATAATTGTTTTTTTTTCAATACATTGGAAGCTTTACAGCCAAGTTGTGATCTACTGAGTACAACGGAGATACCAAAACAAATCCAGCTCAAGGTGGCTGGAAGACAAATGAGTCTGTCTGGCTCTGAATCTCGAGAGGGAGGGCAGAGGATGATGATTTTCTCAACACAATTAGTAGGAAGCAAAGCCTTGATCTTGTCAGTATCCCAATCGCCTGTAGATGAAACAAAAGTGTGAGCTGTGAGATCAATATCAGACTGTGGAATAGGACATGAGGCAAGAGAAGATAAGGGAGACGAGAATAATGGATGCCACATGTCCACCCAGAACCGGACGCGTTCTCCATTACCCACAACCCATATTGCATTATCCTGGATGGGGTGTAGATAACTAGATACGTGCCGCCAGAGATGTGAGCCCCTTCTAGATGGACCAGGAACTAGCACTTGGTATTTAGCATGAAATATTGAAGTCCAAATCTTTTGGGAGCTAGTGAAGACTTCCCATGCCAGTTTCATCATGAAAACACGATTTACATCCCTTGCGTGACAGAGTTCAAGGCTGCCCTTCTTCTTGGGGAGACAAACTACTTCCCATCGGACCATAGATGGTGTACCCCGGGAAGCATCACCTCCCCAAAGGAATTTTTGAACCACCCGGTCCATGTCCTGTCCAGTTTCTATGGGAAGAGACATGGATTGCATCTGATATAATGGAATCGTGGATAGAATAGATTTGCACAGAACAAGCCTCCCTGCTAATGATATCCTGTGTGGGTTCCAGAGAGTAGCCCTCTTTTTCATCTTAAGTAGGGCTCTGTCGTGAGCATGTCTAGACACCCGATCATGTATTATAGGCTCTGTTCGAGAAGTAGGTCGCCCAGCCCGCCTAGGCATTGCTTAAGCGCTGGACGGTCGCCCTCCGCCCTGCCCGAATACCGTCTAAGTACCCGCTTAAGGGCGACTAAGCGGCCGCCTAGGCGCTAAATGGACCCTGACCGCTTAGGGACCGTCCAACGCTTTCTCGAACACTGATTATAGGAACCCCGAGATAGATGCCTAGGTCAGATACACGCCTGATGCCAAGGACCCTCTCAATTCCTGCAATGGTGCTAGGCGAAACGGATGGAGAAGTCCAAAACACAGTCTTGTTCGGATTGACAGTCTGCCCTGATGCGAAAGCAAAGCAACCCAGAATCCTGTGAATGATCTCCGCTTGATGAACTGAGGCCTTCGCAAATAGAATAAGGTCGTCCGCAAATAGAAGGTGGGACAAAGGAAACCCAGCTCTACCAAAAGTGAGGGGCTTCCATTGCCCCGTATCCACCGCCAGATTAATAGCTTGAGAGAGTCGTTCCATGCATAAAATAAAGAGATAGGGAGAAATAGAGTCCCCCTGACGGACACCCTTGCCCGACGAAAACTCTGACCCCCACAAGCCTTCCCAAATGACCTGTGTAGAGCAAGTTTGGAGAGAAGACATGATAACAGTAATGAGGAAGGATGGAATAGAGGCATCCACAAGAGTATCCTGTATGAAATCCCACTCCATCATATCAAAGGCTTTTGTTAGATCAATCTTTATTGCCATGAATCCACTGCGACCCTTACGAGATCGCATTGAGTGTATGGCTTCCTGAGTGGCTATTATATTATCAGTGATAGAACGCCCTTGAATAAAGCTTGATTAGTGAGTGGAGATCAATAGGGCCAGCACGGGCGTGAATCGATTCGCAATAACTTTGGTAACCACCTTCAGACTGACATTAATGAGACTAATAGGTCAGAAGTGGCCGAAAATCTCTGGAGAGGAAACTTTTGAGAGGAGAGCCAACATCCCTTTATTAGCTGCTGAAGGGACAACTCCATTCGCGAAGACCTGCAAAACAAATGAAGTTAAGGCGCATCCCACGATATCCCAATTATGCTGGAAAAACCCGCTTGTGAAGCCACTAGGGCCCGGGGCCTTAGTGGGATCCATATCAAAAAGTGCAGTCTTTATCTCCAATGGATCAATAGGTCGACTGAGTTGGGATCGGGAAGCTTCTATTAAAGTGGGAAATCTCCCAGAGATGGGGAAAGGTTGGAGAGAAGTGCGATTGGGGGATCTTCCAGTACCAAAAACCCTTTGAAGTACGTAGAAAATTCCTCAACTAGGACATGCTTATCCGAGCACCACACGCCATTTTCAAGTTGTAGCAGACTTGTGATGGATAACTGGCGCCGTTCGCGATGCTTGGAGTGAAAGTAGGCCGTAGAACGGTCTCCCAGCATTACCCAGTTGCACTGTGAGTTTTGCTTACGAAGCAGCTCTTCTCTGGATAGGAGTTCTTCATAATCTACCAGTAACTTGTATTCACGAATTTGTAAGTATCTCGAAGGCTGAGCAGCAATGGCCCGTTGAAGACCAGAGATACAATTGGTGAGTCTCCTTTTTTCTCTATGGATGTCCCCAAAGTAATTGAATTTCCAGTCCCCAATCTCCTGAACCAACATGTAAGGGGCCTCAGTAAGAGGAATATCCTGCCTCCAATGGGATCGTAACCAATCCATCCAATCCTTGTGTAACTCCCAAGTTTACAAATACCGAAAATAATTAGGTCGGGCTTGAGCGTAGTGAGCAAACTTGCAGCCCAGATATATAGGGGAGTGATCAGAAGCAATGCGGGTAAGATGGGATACTCCACATGATGCAAATAAATCAAGAAACTCGGAGTTAGCAAGGACCCAGTCGATACGCTCATCTCGTCTCCAAGTAAATCACGATCCAGAGAAAGTAACCGGGGAAAGCTCAGCATAGTCCACACAATTTTTGAAGTGCCGACACCCCGATGAGAACTTGCCCCCAATCTTGTCTGCACCAGAAAGAAATGCGTTGAAGTCACCGACCAGGACCCATGGTTGCGAGATATTATCCGCCAGTTGCCGAAGGTCATTCCAAAGGGAATACCTAATCTTGGGATTGGGCGAACCATAAATCGCAGTTAGGGCAAAAGGTTGAATAGCTGTGTGAGATATCGAAACATGTACGAACTGCCAAGACTGTGCCAAAATCGTCACCACCAACGTGTCACGCTAGATGACCCAAATCCCCCCTGAGAAGCCTTGCGCCTCAATACGGTAAGATTTAGAGAAGCCATTACCAATGCCACGTATGATCTTCTCTGCCTCCCGTCTACTAACCCAAGGTTCAAGGATAATAAGCATATCAATACGATGGGACTTGATGATATCCCGAAGAGCACCTATAGTACGAAGATTATTAATACCTTGCTGTTCCAAGATAGGATTCCTACGTCCATTAAAAACAATATAGGTGTAAGGAAGGTTAGAAAGAAACTAAGCCATCGATTCCAGCGGATCCAAATCAGTCCGTTGGGCGAACTTATCAGCAACCTGAGGGAGATCCACTGCCATATAATTGTTATCCACAGGGTCATCCGGGGGATCGTGTAGTAGGAGAGAGGGAGAGGGTAAGGACCTCTCGCACCGTGCCACATGGAAGCCCTTCGAAGGAGGAGTCTTGGTGGTAATGCCCGAGGCCTTTAACGGGTTAACACTAGGGGGATCAGCCGAGGGATCAACCGAGGGATCAGCCGAGGGGTTAGATGTTTTGTGCAATTACTGTGATGATGGGTGAGGGATATTAACTGCCACTTGGTCCGAGGGAAGTGAGGGATTTGGTACGTTCAGGGGTGCAGAGGGTTGCCCAGTTTTGGATGAGGGACTGGATTGGTTGGCCGACAGATTCCACATGAAAGCAAGTCCAGGGGCAGGGTTGGAGGTGTGTTTGCGCTTGGACAGAGGAGGATCATCAGATCGGGTAGATGTCTGGTTTGATTTGGCAGCTTTGGGTTTTCTCCGGGAGGGGGCAGGAGGTTTTTGGCCAAGAGAGGATGTAGATTTGGAGACGGCATCCCCCGGCTTACCAGAAGTGGATCCAAAAGCAATTTGGCCCTTCGCAGTTGGTGGATCGATAATCGTAGAGGCAAGTTCCTTCGGGACCTGATGATTCCTTGCTAGGACAGAGTACTTGGAGTTAGTAGAAAAAGTAAATGGACTTCTGTTATCAGAGATGGTGGAACCCGCCGGCTGTTTCTTTGCAGAACGACATGGCTTTTGTGCTATCAACTAAGGCATCTCCTCTGTATCCCAATCACTAGCCACTCCCTTATCAGGCGGGTGGTGCAAGTTCGAAGAACTTGCCCCAGGGTGGAGACCATTGTTGGCCAAGAAAGGAGGTTCTCCGGAAGACAATTCCAACGATCCCTGAGCGGTGGAAGAGTCAGCCGGGCCCGTGCCAGATGATGCCTTAGCGAGCTTGCAATCAGTGTTCATGTGACCATACATCCCACAAGATATACACACGGTATTGAGATCTTCATAGCACACTTTATATTCCTTGCCCTGCACAATAACACTAGGAACAAGAGGATTAGTTAGATCAAGCCACACAGCCAGCCTGGCGAACAACCCACGCTCAGCTTGGATCGTGTGAGTATTCGCTTTGAGATAAACACTAATCGGTCTAGCTATTTCCTGAAGCAGGTGGTCATGAAAATACTGGGGAGGGAGCCCAGGGATCTTGAGCCAGGACGCCACCGCATCGAGATGATCAGATTGTGTGTCGAACTGAGGATGCTAGGGATAGACACCCAGGTTGTGACCGACAATGGAATAGGGACCACCCCGTAGCACATTATTGTAATCAGCCTAATAATCAAGCTTAACCAGAGAGTAGCCCCTCTCCATATCTAATATGTGAATATTTCCTCTCGGTTGCCATAGGGAGACCAATTTCTGGTAGAGAAATTTGAAGCTCAAGATTTGCTTCATAGGCTTGATAATCACAGTAAAAGTCATGTTTTTGTTGATTTCCTCATTGATTTTCGCAGAGAAATTAATGCAGTGTTTGCCATTAACTATCTCGTGATGAACGTCACTAGATTCGACCAAGATGGGGACACGTGTGAAGGGACTTTTCCCCCCCTTCTCCTCCAACAGTTTGGGGGCTAGGGCATCTCTGAAGGACAACGCTGGAGGGGGTTGCACGACACTACCAAACGATTGTGGAGTAGAAGAATTCGGTGAGCCGGTAGTGTCCATGTCAACAGAGGGAGCGTCGACCGCCGGAAGGAGCGAATAAGATCCAGGTAAATGAGAAACAGAGGCCCCCAATTTTGGCCCGAAATCTTTGTCAACAGCAGTAGCGCCTACCACAATCTTATCCTTAACCTTGGTAGTGGCCGGATTGACCACCTGTGGATGCTCGGGCTCCATGGCCGACGAAAAGGAACAGGAGCGTAGATGACTGTTTAGGGATTCTTTTTGACTCCGACGAAAAAATTTATAATTGTTTTTTAATGTTGTAACTTTAGATATTAGTAATGGATTTTGGAATTTGATTCTGCGTTGTGAACCATAATAATGATTCGAGAAGTTTAAAAATTTGATTGATGATGATGCCATGTGTACACTGCTATTAGTTAGATGATTTTTTTACCAACATATCTAAATAATAAAGAAGGCTTCCCCATAAACAGAAAAGACGTCTACATAAATCCATGAGTAGGCATTGGATATCGAAATAATTAAATTCAGATGTTCATTCACGTAATGATTTTTTTACCAACATATCTGCCTGAACATGAGATGTACCTAGAATTGTTAGTTATCATTGACAGTGTTTTTTTGCTTCAATTGGCTTCAATTTGATCGTATTTGCTTTAATTGTGGTATTTATTATATATTTGATATATGAGCAAGCGAATTAGTTTTTCAAAATTTTTAGATGATCATTGCTTGCTTTTTTGTTAGTTTCAAAATCAATATTCTTTTGTTAAATATTTGCTAAATGTGATTTCAGAGAACTATGGATTACAACAGTTATTTTACATGCAGCGACTAGGGAGGACAATCTATTATTTATCCAAATGCACATGCGCTGCATGCGATATGAAAGAACGCACACAATATTGAGAAATTTTCTCCTTTGATTTCTTCACATCTAATGTACAATGAATTTACACGTATATAGAGTCTATACTTGATCTCCTATCTATGGTAGAAAATATAATCCAGGGGATTAATGGGTGAAGATTTGGTCAATCTTCCCCTAATTATGAAAAAGTCAACAAGTTTTTGGGAGAATGTCAACAAGCTTTTCCAAGAACTGAACTGTTTTACCAATGTGTGTGCTTACAATGGATTCATGTTACTTCCGTGCGCAATTTTGTGGCACATATCATGCCTCATTTAAATGTAGGACACTTGATCCCATACTATTATTTGGACTGTTATGAAAAAATCCTTTGGTGAGGCTACCTACACTCATCTCAACATCTCTAGGTACCTATATGTGGAGTAATTATATGGTATGGGAAAATGGGAAAATTTGATACTTTGCCCTGTCAGGACAAAGTTTTTGTGGAATTGTCCTACCGCGCAGTAGCCAACTGCGCGGCAGGGCTCCGCGCAGTAGCCAACTGTGCGGATATTATCCACGCAGTTGGCTAATGCGCGGAGCAACGGCGAGGATATGACTGGCGGAGGAGATGATTTAGACGGTGGTGATTTGGTAGTGGTGGATCCGGATGGTGGCGTACTAGAGGACCCAGATGGTGCCGGTGGCTTGGTACGATGCAGCAGGAATCGATGGTGTTTGAGTTTGAGGCGGGGGAGGTGAATATGTTTTGAAAGATTTTCCACTCGATGGAGGAGGGGAGCTATTCACCGACTCAGAAGGCAGTTTTCGGGCGCCAGAATTTTTAGAATCTTTGGTGAATCCGGTATTGGAGTCTTCTTTCCGGTCGATGGAGGATTAGGAGTAGGACTCGGATGGTATAGGCGGTGGTGGAGGAGATGCTTTTGAAGACGATGGAGGATTAGGAGTAGATCCGGATGTTTTTGAGGACGATGGTGTTGGATTTGAAGAAGATGGTGGTGTTTTTGGTGAATCTGTCCCAGATTTTGGTGGTTCTGATTTTGA
>JAOYMZ010000007.1:1431278-1447974 GCA_025802335.1 Pinguicula primuliflora
TCCATATTTCACTCCCTATATTTTAATTTATTTTATATATTTTAATATATTATAATATATTTTAATTAATTATAATATATTTTAATTAATTATAATATATTTTATATTAATTTATTAAAAAAAATTTAATATTAATGGGTGGAAAAAGAGTCTCTCCACTCTCTTTCCACCCCTTCACGTGGTGGAAAGAGGGGGGGGAACCGGCAACCGGTTCCCCCCATGGGGGGAGGGAAACCTTGCAGATAGTCTAATGTGTGTGTTTTCGGGAGAGAGGAGGATTTCTGCTTATGTTTTCTTTTATATAAGTTGTCATATCCATATCTTTATTGCCACAAACATGGAATTAATTATTGAAGTAGTTTATATATAAATATTAATCGAGCTTTAATTTAATGGTGATGATATGCATCCCAACTATTTTATCCCACCAATTCTGTAGAATGCGATTTTATTAAAAGATTTTATATTTTTCGTTCCATCTCCATCTCCATGGATTGATTGGTTTGATATATTTATTATCTATTATTATATATTTTTTATTTATTAAATATATCATATTTTAATAAAATAAAATTATGGAATAAAAAACAAATTAAATATTTATTTTAATAGTTCCGGCGGTTTCTAGTTTTGGCGGCTTCGCCGTAAAAAAAACTAAAATATTATTAAATAAGCATTTTAAGTGCAACAAACTTAACCTTGGCCTTAAACGGTGTGTTACGATTGCTAAAATAAAAGTTGCAGAATCATCGTATCAAAATCATAAATTCTGGTTCGGCGATTTCGCCGCCAAAAAAACTAAAACCCTATTAAACAAGCATTTTAAGAGCAACAAACTTAATCCTGGTCATAAAAAATGTGTTACGAGTGCAAAAATATTATTTTGTAATTGATATTACGGCGGCAAAGCCGCCCTAAAAATCTAAAACTCTATCCTATAAACCCCAAAAGTTAAATGTTATCAAACCCTAAACTATATAATTGCAAAATTAAATAATTAAATAATAAGTAAATCGAAACTATATGAAGTCGCACGTCAAATGAAAGTACATATCACGCTGATGATTATGGTGGTCTCCATTTCGACAAACGATGAGCGGTTCGCCAGATATTTTAATTCGTAGAAGAGATGAAAAATTTATTAAAATAATAATAAAAATACTAATATAATATTCAACATGCTTGTACCACCTATAAAAAAAAGCTTGCGTCGTGGAGTTTTACGTAACTCACGGGGCATCTGGATGAAGGGCTTCTCCAGTCAAATCGGAATTTGTTCTGTTGTTCAAGCTGAGCTCTGGGCTATACAGAAGGAGGCTGATCTGATCTTCGGGATGAATCTGTCCAATGTAAAGGTCATGACGGATAGCCTTGCAGCCTTCAATCTACTCACTGGGAGAGAGGAGAACTTGTTCTTACGGCTAATAATGTCACAAATCAGAGCTGCATTAAATACTTACGATGATCTTGTGCTACAGTTTATTCCTCGGGCAGAGAACCAGCTTGCGAACTTACTCGCAAAATGCGGCCTTGGTTATTCAGTGTCCAGCATGATGATCTTGAATGCAGATCCGTATGCACGGGTCGCCACCTCTGCTGCCCTGTCCCAACCCCCTGAAGCCCATGGTGATCTGGTCCCTGTTGTTCCTGGGACTGAAATGCACATTGGAGAATTGTTGTCATACGTTGCGGATTTCTCGAGCTTGCCTTCAGTGGAGCAAGCTGAGATTGTTCATGTGGAGCGCGCTTCTGTAGTCCACGAACATTTTCGATCACCCAGCCGTTCGGAGCCTCTGGCCATGGAGGTCCCAATTTCACCTCCTATCATTTTGGATCTCCTTGAAGTACTTGTATTTGCTTTAAACAGCTTGATTGCTTCAGTTTTATTTAATAATAAAAAAAATAAAGCAACGGGACAATGATGGATTGCCACCTCAGCGTGGGTATGGAAAGAAAACGTTTCTTACATTAAAGAAATCGTGTTTTAGGTTGGATTAAATCGGTGGAATGTTTATCAATTTCCTTAATTTAATATACAAATAAAATTTAATACGGATTTGGACTAGAATTGGTGCATTTATGGTTTATCACGTCTTAATGTTAAGGGCAACATTTTTTTTTTCTTGTCGTGTGTTTTGATGTTCCCTTTTCTTTTTCTCTGATCTCTTCGAAGAACTAAAGATTTGGTAGAACTTGTCAAAATTTGAAGCTCTCCGCAGTTTCTGTATTGCCTTGCAAGTCTTCCAACTATAACCACTTAAAAAGAACTCTTCTTTTATAAAATGTTGTGATCGGATATTCCATACGTTGCACATTTCTTGGCGTGCTCGTTTATGAATCTGATTCACCTTTTGGACAAATCACTTATAAAGAAACCACAATCTCAACACCCTAAACCACAAAAGCCAAACATGAGGAAGAAGTGCATTTCATTCTTCCTTTGTTTTCTCCCCTTCTTCACGGCGGCTAACCCACTCTCCACCAGCTCACGGTGGATCGTGGACGAGTCGGGGCGGCGCGTAAAGCTGGCATGTGTGAGCTGGCCATCCCATCTCGATGTGGTGGTGGCTGAGGGGCTGAGCAAGCAGCCGGTGGATGAGATTTCTCAGCAGATCGGTGACTTGGGTTTCAATTGTGTTAGGCTCACATGGCCACTTTTTCTCTTCACTAATGATACTTTAGCTGCTCGAAGTGTGAGGCAGTCTTTCACAAACCTTGGATTGTCGGAATCTGTAGCGGGATTTCAGACAAACAATCCAACAATCATTGATCTCTCCCTGATCAATGCTTATCAGGTATGATCATGTTTGATCATTTTTATATTTTGTTTCACTTTGAAACTTTGAATGGCTCAACTTATCTATTGTTTTGGGAGTAAAGAGTAGATTGTGGGGGACAGGTTCACTCAAAATGGCAGATAAGAGCAGAAATTACATTTTAACTATCTCCAACTCTATGCAAACATTATGGCCCTGTTTAATCCGGTGAAAAAAAAGTGAATTTGAATAGATTAAGTTTCATTTCTAAACATATGGGATTTAGGGGATAAGTGAGTTTTTTAGTTAATCCTACACCCCTAAAATCCTATATAATATTGCGTACTAAACGCCAGATATATTTTTTCATCTCACTAAATCTCCTCACACTATATCTCACTCATTCTGCTACTAAACATATCCATAGGACTAATGTGAACAGAGTTTTGATGCTTCATTATCAGGCAGTGGTGGCTAGTCTTGCAAGGAAAAATGTATTGATCATCCTCGACAACCACACGAGCAAGCCCGGATGGTGTTGTAGCAATACCGATGGGAATGGCTTCTTTGGAGACCAGTACTTTAACCCGGACCTCTGGATTAAGGGTCTCACGAGAGTTGCTACTACTTTCAACTCCACCAAAAATGTCGTCGGTATGAGCCTAAGGAATGAACTGCGCGGTCCTAAACAAAATGTTGATGATTGGTACAGGTACAATCACTAGTACTCCATATTTCTATCTGTAGTTTCACACTGTCTTAGCGGTTGTAATATAATGCGTCGAAATGGTTCAGGTACATGCAGAGAGGAGCTGAAGCAGTTCATGCAGCAAATCCCAACATTCTCATCATTCTATCTGGTCTGAATTTCGACACAGATCTCTCTTTTCTCCTCAAGAAACCAGTGACTCTAACTTTCACAAATAAGTTGGTATTCGAGCTGCATTGGTACGGATTCACGGGCGGGCAGGCCTGGGCAACAGGCAACCCCAATCAAGTGTGTGGACAAGTAGTGAGTGATACAATGAGAAAGGGTGGTTTCCTGTTGGACCAAGGTTACCCCTTGTTCCTGAGTGAGTTTGGGGTGGACATGAGGGGCACAAATGTCAATGACAACAGGTACTTAAATTGTTTCATGGGATGGGCAGCTGACCAAGATGTGGATTGGGCACTCTGGACACTCACGGGCAGTTACTACATCAGAGAAGGGGTGGTGGGACTTGATGAAACTTATGGAGTTAATGCCTGGAATTGGTGTCAGATCAGAAACCAAACTACCCTAACAAAGATAGCAGCTCTCCAGTATCCCTTCAGAGGTAAAATACATCATCCAAACCAAACCAAACATACCCAGTAAATCCCGCCCTTAGGCAGGGTCTGGGGTTGTTTCCGTGGTAAAATACACAATCCCAGATAGAGAAATCTTCCAAAGAATCATTCATTGTATGATTGAAATTTGCAGGAGCAGGTTATGAAGAGGTACCTGTGCACAAGGTGCTTTTCCATCCTATGACAGGCTTGTGTGTGAAGAAAACTTCATTGTTGGAGCCCTTGGTTTTAGGTCCATGCTCTGAAGCTGAAGCATGGAGATACACTGCACAGAGTACCTTGACAACCAAGGGATCATATTTCTGCCTAAAGGCCCAAAACATGGGGAAGCCGGCAATACTCAGTCTGATTTGCATCGGCAAGAGTACCAGATGGGAAGCTATTTCAGACTCTAAGATGCATCTATCTACAAAACTTGAAGACGGGACAAGTGTGTGCTTGGGCATAGATTCTGATAATAACATGGTGACAGAGAGTTGCAAATGTTTGGACACGGACAGTAAATGTGACCCGGGAAGTCAGTGGTTCAAAATCATAGATAGCACAAGATTGGGAAAGGACAAGTATATCCTACCTGAGGTTGGCTCCATTGTTAATAATATCGGAAAGAGTTTCATAGGACGTTATATGGGGTATGATGAGTAGTGTTGGTAGGAGATGATGCATGGTCTGCTGCAACTGAAAGTACATGTAAAATCTATGCATTTAAGAACTGTACCATTCTTTCAGAAAGTACATTTGATTAATGTTATTAGAAGTCAAATAAATGTGAATAATATCACAGTGTAATAAGATGTGAGAAACAATATTAGTAGAATCAACACACAAATTAACCAATGAGGATGGTTGTTAATTTGATAGTGAATATCATAAAGTTGACTACATGGTTTTGTGATTCAAATTGGTATTTTTTGTAAAATGATATAACGCACCCCTGGGCAGCACCCCCTACCCGTTTGGCCAAAAAATCGACGATTTCCCACCAATTTAGACTTGAATCTACAGCATTTAGCCCTTTATGAAATTTAGCCCTTCCTTGATTCAAGTCAAGTCAGAACTCGTATTTTATAGGTCGTCAAGTCAGAACAGCCTGAATTTGACATTTTCCTCAAATACAAATTTGGACAACTTTTTTATAAATTTCTATACCAACTCATATAAATTTATGAGGTGACACATAAAGTATTATTCGGCACAAATTCTGCCATGATTTTCTTTATACGAAAATAAAATCCAATTGCAATTAACCAATAACTAATAAACAGAAATATGATGTGATGTGACAGTGATGTGAATTTAATGAGAAGAAATATAAACGTATTAAACAATATCAATCACAACATGAACACATATAAATTTATCTGTGTAAGGTAAGATTCATGAAACAATATAATTTGATATGAAATCAATAAAATAATTAAAAAAAAAGACATAGCATCAATGTATAAATTTCCCTGATGCAGCTATTCGAACATCCACATACGTAAAAGAAAATGCCAGATCAAGATTTAGAGTAGAATGTCACAGGCAAGAAAGTTTACTTCTATTCGTATCTGATTGAGTTCATCCAGAAAGCCTAAAACAAAAAATACTTGAACTCTCATGTTTATGACAGAACAGTACAAAATCAACATAAATGAACATCTGACATGTTTATCTGAACTGAATTGGGAGAAGAGGAAGGATCAATACATTGCACATTATTCTTCCATTGCATCTCCGACAGTAACTTCAACCAAATTTCTGAGCGGAGTCACTTTTGTCAGCAACACCTCTGTGTAGATAAAGGAAAAGGAGATGAAATAAAAGATGACACATGAATTAAACTTGTTGTCTAACTTGTGGGCGTGTAATTTGTAGTTAATCCATGCAACAAAAATATTTATCAATGGATTATGAAAGATAACGCTAACCAGTCTTCTTGGTAAAACTATATCCCTTCTCGGTTATATAAGTGCGTGGGTTGGGCTCACGATAGTTCCTCAGATACTCACGATCACCCTATATGAAACAGTATGAGTCAGAAACCAATTGTTCCAAGGCAGGTCATAGTAACTAGTGAAAGGTGGGTAGCAGCTAACAAGAAATGCAAAGCTTAACCTTTGTTATCACACAGATGTCGACGTTACTTCCACTTCCCAAGTCATTAAATATTCCAGCGCATATTGCTTCTTCAACTAGTTTTACTCCTTCATCCCTCTACAAAGACCATCATGCAGTCCACTCAAGGAATCCTCTATAACTAAATGCTTGGTACAAAGTAAGGAATGACGTACCGTGAGGCCTTCACGATATTTTGATTCAAAAACAGACATCGCAGCAAGAGAGCCAGAACCCATGGTTGCAAAAGGTAATGTGTCCGTTGATCCATGTGGATATATCTGCAAAACATGTAATCAGTCATGGTGGTGATCGATGATACTCAAAGGATAAACTGAGTTCACCTGAAACAGAAAAGGCTTACCGTATGCAAATGAGGACCCGTCACATCAACTCCACCAAGTACCAAGGCAGCCGATACATAGCCTTGATAGCTGATTCAAATGAAAAATCAAGAAAGTTAGATAGTTGTATATAACTTGAGAATTGAGAAATAAGGATAAAAGATAACCTGAAAAGATGAGACTTGAGAAGTGTGAGGGCAGTCACAACCCTGGAGTCACGACCAGTATGATAGCGATGGAGCTTAAGTTGAGAGCTAACCATGTCTGTCAAAGTATTATAACATCAAACAGTCAGATTGCTGGACTAGATATACTATGACAAATATAAGAAATCATGCATATCAGAGACACAGCATTACACGGGAATAAGTCTATGACCTGTAACAGCTTCCGTATCAGCAGCAGTACCAGCACCACAACAATATATATTGGGAGCCATATAATGGATCTTCTCACAGTTCTTATCAGCAACAATGGGTCCTTCAGTGGCCCGTGTGTCTGCTCCGAGTATCACACCATCCTACAGCAATAGTGTCATGAATAAGTCTATAAAGTAAGCAGTCACCTATTTCAGTAGTTAAAATTTGTCAGGGATTGAAGTCTTTTGCCTATATGCAGGTAGAACATTTGGATTCAGCTATTTAAAGAACTTCATACTTCTTAATTTAAGTAAAGCAATATGGCCTTACACATCATTCTAATTGCACAACAACTCAATAACGATCATCAGTCCTGTCAAGAATACATTTCATATGATCTGATTTTATAACATGATGCTTACATATGTAGGTAACCAGGACCAAATGTCAAATCCCAAATGAAGAACTGATGCCAAAAAGTATTAGGGTAACTAGCAAATTCAATCAGTCGAATGAGGAATGACTGAAGGTCTAAGCAAATACTGTGAAAAAACAATTAGACTTACCTCCGTACGCCCTAACCAACTGGAATCCCACCAGCAGACCCCAATCCATAAGAACAACCAAAAAAACTCACAAGGAGCAAAATCAACATTGCAATCGTCCCAATCAATTAGTCAGATCAGTTACACTAAACACAAATTTTCCAGCAGCACGAGAGACTTAAACTCACCTTAAAAATTAGCCCAACAATCGTTGTCCCGGTTTTCAGAAAGGATGGCTGCTTCAAACCCTTTCTCTCAAGCATCTCATTCCTCTTGCATAGATCGAAAGAAAACCCACCCTTCGACGGCATATTGGCCATTCTTGCAGGTTGAAAATGATTCTTTCCTCTGCCGATTCCCGTTACGAGAAGGAAAACCGGCGACGAAGAGATTTTACTGAAGAGATGTCATCTTGGGGAAGAAGAAAAGATGCGGGTGGAAAATTGGATCTGATTTTGGGCCCAAGACCAATTTACGAACCAGGAAAAACGTATTGATAAATATTTAGCTTATCCGCGTAAAGCATTAGCCCTTATAGCTCAGTGGTAGAGCGTCAGTCTTGTAAACTGAAGGTCTGCAGTTCGATCCTGCATGAGGGCAATTTAATTAGGTTGTTCTATTATTTTTTATGTCCGATTTTGTTTTTTACTCCTTTTGTTCTCTTCGTATGATAAATTATTAACCGCAATAACTATTTTTTTTTTGCAACAACTAATTCAATCAAGGTAAAACTTCTATTTTGTGAGGGCGTCGTTTCACCCAATTCCGTTGGAACCCCGGTAAAATCAAACAGGTACAAATTGAGGAATAAATTGCGCATTGGAGCTTTCGTTTCTCTAGAAAGAATCGTTGAATTGGGTTCTGGTTAAAGATACATTTGAAGATGGTGAAAGTCAGCGCCTTCTTTCCAATGTCGTTCGGCGCTTTCATTTTTTGGCAAACCATGGATAAAGTTCACGTCTGGATTGCCCTTCACCTGGATGAAATGGTATGGACGCATATATGCCTACAAGATGTTCTTATCTGGGCAACGGATTTCTTGATTTCTTACCTGTTTGATGTCTTTCGAACTTCATCAGACAATTGGGTCAAATTTTGACGATGGAAAATGATACACGAAAATTTATGCATCACTTTCGGTACACAACTTTTGGTTAGTGTAGTACTCATAAAGAAAATAAGTGTAAAAAAAGTAGCAAAGAAATAAAAAAGAAAAATAGTAAAAAATAAATAAATTAAAATTGTGTTATAAAAAATTAATTCATTATATTTATAATATTTTTTTTGAAATGGGTGCTTTGGTTGATTGATCGCTGCTCTGTTGCCACAAACATTGCAGTATGGGTTTAGTAGGCACCCTTAACCCTCTTTTAGTGCAACTGTTTTTTTTTTTTTTTACTTTGGCTGTTTTATTAAGTGCATTGTGCCTTGAGTCTTGATAAGGTATTAAGCCGGCGGCCTCTCCGGCAAATCAATCTTGGTGGATGACTAGGTATGGCATCTTCATTCGCTTATGTACCTCCATAAATCCACCTCAAAATCCCTCTTTTAACCTCCATAGTTTCAACAAAATCCTCCGAGTTTGCATCCGCTTTGACTCAGCTTTCGAGTGACTTTGTCGAAAAAAGAGCCCCAAAGCCTAGAGAGCGATTGAGTGCTTTATTCAAACTTGGACTTACTGAAAGCGTCCAGAAGGGTGAAGGTGAAACAGAAATGAGGTTCAACATGACAATGATAATGGTTTTTTATTTATAGGTAATGTCGCTTAGTTGATTTAAATCCGTGACTTGTGAGCGCAATTGTCACTCACATAATCACTAGGTCAATCCCTCTTTGACTGATAATGATAATGCTGAAAAGGCTGACTAGATAGAAGGTCAGATCACGTTGGAGGAACGAGTGAGGAGTTTGAAACGGGAAAGGAGTAAAAATGTTGGGAACTTTAAATATACAGACAGAAAGGTCTAATCTGGTCCCACGAAGGAAGGCTTATGGACCAGTGTGAAATACAACTGATAAGCCACGGATTCGAGAAATGGGATTAAGAAGAAGGGAATCTTATCAGTATTGTTCTCAAATAATGAACGAGGGAGGAAAATCAGTAAAGCCAGTCGATTTTGGCATTGAGAACCCAAAGGTTCACAGAAAACTTTCTCTAGAAATGTTCACCAAACATTTGTAGTTGAAGGGATGCTTGAAGGATGCGAATTTCATACACAAAAATGATACGATTCCACCTCATTTGAGACCTCTTATTCACGTGAATTCAATAGAGAAAATTCCCCAAAACTTAGTGTTAATCTTTTCTTTAGTAATGCTGTTAAACTCAAAGAAAATTTGCTCCTGTGGTCATCAAATTTATTTTTAAATTTTTTTTTACAGGTGGATCAACTCATCCAATATGACACAACTGGAGATACGGGAAACATGTATGTTTTGCTTGATTGAGCTCCCACTCTTTTGGGGGTACTTGAAAGATTGAATTTCACTAGCACGCCCCTGCAAGTTGCCGCCCAGTATGGGTAGACCACATTTACACTTGAGATGATGTGTCTTATCCCCACAATGAACACGAAGCTCAATAGTGAGGGCTTAAGCCCTCTACATGTTGCAGTAAGCTACGGTCAGCAGAGAACTGTGGAACAGCTCGTTAATTGTAAACCCGAATTAATACGTGTGGCGGGAATAGATGGCAGGACACCCAACATTATGTTTTGGAGATGATGGGGTACCAATATTTGGAGATATTGGCATTTTTTCTAATTAAGTATCCGACGTCAATTAAAGATATAACGAGCAGGTCTCAGACCACCTTCATGATGGTGCTTGAGGTGGGGAATGAAGATGCCTATTTTGATTATTGAATTGGTACATGAGGGGGAACTGTATCGAAATGCTCATGTTTAAAGATCAAGATGGGCACACAATATGGCACGTAGTCGTGGAAAGATAAGCCCTTCAGGTTGCAACTCAATCTTCTTTTTGTATAGACTTTTTAATTTGTTTGTGGTATATTATGCAAAGTGGGAGGTTTAGTATATTAAGGGTATTGAGTTGTGGATTGAAAGAGCAAGAAATTGATTTACTATATGCATTTTTTAATTTATTTGCAGCATATTATGCAAATTTGTGAGGTTTAGTATATGAAGGGTGGCTAATTGTTGGATAGAATGAGCAGAAAATTGATATTTATTCATACGGTGCTAAATGACCTTTTTAGCATATTTAGATAAAGTGATGGTGAGAATTATTTGTATTGGTTCATACTCGCGTATATTCCATTTCCCATAACATGTATATGTATAGGAAGACAAGAAATATAGTTTTATGTTGTATCAATTTGGAAAATTAATTAGTTATATTGTTAATGATTTCTCTCCTTTTTTTCTTGTTCTCAAGGAACAATGTTATGTAAAGGTCATTAGACATGACCATAGAAATTCATTTGGGAGAAATTGCACAGATTATAAGAGGGGTTTGGGCAAAGAGGGAAAATCTTGTGAACACCGAGGTAGGGATAATTGATATTTTGAGAACCAAAGCTGGAGCACTTGAACATAGTGTGAGAAAATATTATGTGGTCATACATTCTATACTTAGAATCTATTTATGCGTTGCACCTACGAGATGCGTCAATGAATTCCTGAAAACAACGAAGCATGATTGGTTAGTAACACAAAAACAATTTTATTATTAAAAGATAAATTTAATTTTGTCCGCGTGGATTCCTCTCTTTTTACGTTGGTTTTCTTGAACTCAGGTTTTTTATTTTCTCCTTTATTTTTAGATAATGATGAAGGGGTAGCCAGTAAAGTTTGAAAAAAGTGGATGTGTTCGAGCCCGGGAACAATTTTGTTTTCCTTGGTACTATCCTCATCTAATTTCACGGACGGTCACGGTTTTGATTTCCATGGTCTTCTACAGCACAAGAACTTGGGTGCTTGTAGTCATCACCCTTTATGTAGTCCGCTCTCATCCCGTGTTGGCTGTGCATTCTAGCTACTTTCCGATTCCTTCATTTATCTATGTCACCATTTAGAAATTTATGTTTGTGCATATACTCTGTGTTTAATCCATTCTCACTTCT
Source organism: Pinguicula primuliflora (assembly GCA_025802335.1). NCBI lineage: Eukaryota > Viridiplantae > Streptophyta > Magnoliopsida > Lamiales > Lentibulariaceae > Pinguicula > Pinguicula primuliflora. The sequence continues at coordinate 1,442,799 of JAOYMZ010000007.1, forward strand.
TTTCCTTAAAAGGATCCTAAGATGATTGTTTCCAATCAGAGGCGGACCTACTAAGGACCGCGGGGTACGTGCCCCACCTTAGATCTGGAATCAATTGTTATATATTTAAGTTCAAAACAGTAAAAATTGTGAGATTAGCCTAGCTAGCAGGAAGAATTTTCCCTTTATAAGTGCAAACCCCTGTTGGAATCCCCTTGAACTCCATTTTAGTTTTGGATTAAAAAATAGTATAACCACAAGATTTTCTGGTATGTCATAAAATAATATAATTTTTAACTTTAACATTACTTCTATTTTCTTTTTACATTTTAAAGCTTTGAATTTGTAATTTTTGGATGGAAATTTCCCAACAATTAAATTCAAACTAAAACCCCATATAAGTAAGTATTGGTTGAAATGACAAAATTTCTTGTACAATAAAAATGTCGTCGTAAGAATTGTTGCAAATTTCTTTTTTTATTACAATTTTTGAATGTTAAAAATGACACTTTTATAGATAACTTTGATACTTGAGTAACAAAAAATGAAACTTTAAAAATAATTAGTTAGAATTTTATTTTTTTTAACGACAAACAATCATAACTAAAAATTTTGAACTGTTCTGAAATCGTCTTAACACGGTTATGTCAGAATTGGTCTTATATTTATATTTTGACGGTAAATGTAGTTTTGTCATTATTTTTTCTTCGGTTCTTCTATAATTTTCTTTGGCATCTTTTGCTACAACTTATTTGTTTTTCTTATACTATGGTTGTAATACAAATTAATTCAGTCTCGTGACTTACCAAAAAAAAAATTCAGTCTCGTGCATTATATTTTTTTCATATAGTATGTATATTATTTAAATATTATTAATTATTAATATATGTATACAAAATTGATAATCGTGGCCCCTTTGAATAATTCTGAATCCGCCACTGTTTCCACTGCATTTTGGTGAAAAGTGTATATGCCGAAATTGAAAATGAAGAAAACTAAAAGCATGAGACCTAATCAACAATGAGCATTCTAGAGATAGTACAGTGTTTTATGTTGAAAACCAAAAGATAGACCTACTCAACGGAAGATTTAGCACAATAGGCAGACAAAGCAACTGATAGAGTCGAGCAGCTGATCTATTTATCAAACTAAAGTAGAAATTTCAGCATATGACAAATAATGACAAGTATGTGAATGATTGTAGCCACCTCTATTTGCTCAATAGAGGAGATCGTTCGCCATCTAAGGACATACAACAATCACAAATAATGTACTCCATATTTGTGCATCATCATTCATGTCCCTTATCTATTCATGAAAAAAACAAAGTAGGACGTGTTTCTAGTATATACACTAATATAACCAAGTGTTGATTCCCTCTTTAAGTTTACAAGCTTCTATAGGTAAAAACTAAGAACAAAGACCCAATTCTTTATCTACGAAGTCTTCACGCTCATTGTTGGATTGAAAGCAATATGTTTCGTGGATTGATCTCTGCTCTTTTACCGCAATCTTCGATGGGTTTTGTAGGCACCCTTATTTAACCCTCTTTTGCTGCAACTGGTTTATTTTACTTTGGTGTTGTTTTAGTAGTTGCATTGTGCCTTGAATCTTGATGAGGTATTAACGGTGGCCGGCAGCCTCTCGGGCGAATCAGTCTTGGTGTACGCTAGGTATGGCATGAGTGTCGGGCCGTACGCTAAAATGCTATGGGATTTCCAGTAAGAGGAGAAATTCTGCTTAGGATCATTCATCGTCGGCATCTTCCTTCGCTTATGTATCTCCATAAATCCACCTAAAAACCTTCTTTTAACCTCCATAGTTTCTACAGAATCCTCCGAGTTTTCACCGCTTTGTCTCGACTTTCGATTGACTTTGTTGTAAAGAGCCCTGGAGGCTAGAGAGCGATTGAGTGTTTTATTCAAAAGAGCTGTTGGGCTTACTGAAAGCATCCAGAAGGGTGAAGATGAAACTAAAGTGAAGTTAAACATGACAATGATAATGCCGAAAATGCTGACTTGGTAGAAGGTCCGATCACGTTGGAGGAACGAGTGGAGAGTTCAAAAAGGGAAAGGAGTAAAATTGTTGGGAACTTTTATACAGATAGAAAGGTCTGCTCTGGTCCTATGAAGGAGGCTTATCGACCAGCGCAAAATACGACTGATAGACCATTGATTCAGTAGCGGGAAATGGGATTAAGGAGAATGGAAACGTATCAGCTTTGTTCTCAAATATCAGACAAGGGAGGAAAATCAGTAAAGTCAGTCGATTTTGGCGTTGAGGACCTGAAGGTTCGCAGAGAACTTTCTCTGAAATGTTCACCAAACATTTGTACTTGAAGGGATACTTGAAGGATGCAAATTTCATGCACTAAAAATGATACGATTCCACCTCGTTTGAGACCTCTTATTCCTGTGAATTCAATAGAGAAAATTCCCCAAAACTTTGTGTTTCTTCAGTATTGCTGTTAAACTCAATGAAAAAGAGTTGCTCTTGTGGTCATCAAATTTAATTTTTTTAAATTTTTTTACATGTGGATCAACTCATCTAATACGATACAACAGGAGATACAAGAAACATGTATGTTTTGCCTGGTCGAGCTCCCGCTCTCTTGGGAGTACTTGAAGGATTGAATTTCACTAATATGCCCCTGCATGTTGCCGCCCAGTATGGATAGACCACATTTGCAGCTGAGATGATGCATCTTATCCCGACAATGAGCACAAAGCTCAACAGTGAGGGCTTAAGCCCTCTACATGTTGCAGTAAGGTATGGTTAGCAGAGAACTGCGGAACAACTCGTTCGTTGTAAACCCGAGCTAATACGAGTGGCGGGAATAGATGGCAGGACCCCCTGCATTATGTTTGGGAGATGATGGGATGCCAATATTTGGAGATATTTACATTTTTTCTAGTTAAGTGTCTGACATCAATTAAATATCTAACGTGCAGGTCTCAGACCGCCTTAATGATAGCGCTCGTGGTGGGGAGTGAAGATGTCTATTCTGTTTTATTGAATTGGTACATGAGGGGAAACTGGATCGAAATGCTCATGGTTAAAGATCAAGATGGGCACACAATATGGCACGTAGTCTTTGAAAGACAAGCTCTTTAGGTTTGAACTCAATCTTATTTATGTATAGACTTAATTTATTTACAATATATTATGCAAATGTGGGAGGTTTAGTATATTAAGGGTATCAAGTTATGGGATAGAAAGAGAAGGAAATTGATTTATTGTATGTATTTTTAATTTATTTGTCTTATATTTAGCAAATCTATGAGGTTAATTATATGAAGGGTATCAAGTTGTAGGATAGAATGAGCAGAAAATTGATATTTATTCATACGGTGCTAAATGACCTTTTTAGCGGATTTAGATAAAGTGATGGTGAGAATTGTTTGTATTGGCCTATACTCGCATATATTCAATTTCTCATAACATGTATATGTATATGAAGATGAGAAACATAGTCTTATGTTGTATCTATTTGAAAAATTATTTATTTATTTGGCTAGTGATTTCTCTTTTTTTTTTTCATGATCTTACAACCACTCACTGACATCATGGACGGATTTACGGAGCCCAAGCACCCCAGTCCAAACTCAAAAAATCTTTAACTATAGAAGGAAAGAAGAAGAACAAACATGAGAAAAAGAGTTGCAGACAAACCTTGGGAAAGAAAAGTGTGAAGAAGATGAAAAGTTAAGTGCAGGAGAGGAGAGAGAAAAAAATTCTCATTTTTTGTGTAAAGCATTTTGACATTTATTTTTTTAAATATGGGTCGCTGCCTTTATTGTATTTTTTTGTGTCAAAAAATTCTTAATTATATTATATTTTTGTATTTATCATTTATATTAAAAAGTACGGGTCGCTACCATTTCTATTTAGTTTCTTTGTTACTTAATTTTGTACCTCAATTGTATTGATAAATTATATATTTTTTATTTATCATTTATCCTTTATTTCTTATCATTTATTTTATTTTATATTATATATATTGACAAAAAAATTTATATATACAACCTTAGATTGATATTAATATAAGTTTTATTATTTTGGCGATATATATAAAGTTGTACACCCCAACATTATTTTATATATTGATATTATAAATATTTTATATCTATATCATTTAGTTATACAAAAAATAAGTTTTAATATGGATTCATTAGGTGAAGTTATTCGGAACAATACAATAAGGGCGAGATTTACTGGGTAAGTTTGGTTTGATTTGGTATTCGGAACAATACAAATATTGTCAACAGTCCTTCAACAAAAGTCTGAAAACTTAGTTCATGCTTTAGTTTTACTTTCAAGAATAAGAAAAAGAACTGACAGAATGTAATATGGTGATTATTAGAATGAATTATTAAAAATGTCACTGGATGTTGTTTATAGATTTATTTGCATTATATTATTATCTTAAATTTTTAAATCTTAATCTTCAAGAAATAGATAATCACGTTGATGAATGAAAGTGAGAGCTACTGATATGCACGAAGTATTTTGATCTTGGTGTTGAAGTCCTCGTTGTACAGATCAGATTACAATTTCTATTTGGTGAGTGAGAAGTAAATTGAGATTAAGGAATGAGTGACCCTTACATTGATTTGTTATTTAGTTTGTAGAATGCTACAACATGAGCTCATATAAAAAAATCATGTAAAGCGGTATAATAGTACCTGAGCACCCCCAGTTGCCGGAGTCTAGATTCGCCCCTGACCGACATGGTGGCACACGGTTTCTTTGACAATATTAACGAAAGAACAATGCTACGATAATACCATTAGACATGGCCATAGAAATTCATTTGGAAGAAATTGCGAAGATTCTAAGAGGGGCTGGGGCAAAGAGAGAAAATCTTGTGAACACCGAGGTATGGATAGTTGATTTTTTTAACCAAAGCTAGAGTAATTGAACTTTTGGTGAAAAAATATTATGTAGTGATACACTCTATGCGTTGCGCTTACAAGAAACGTCAGTAATTCCTGAAACAAGGAACCATAGTTGGTTAATAATACAATAACAATTTTAATATTAATAGCTAAATTTAATTTTGTTCGTGTGTATTCCATCTCATGTCAATATTGCGTTGATTTCCTTATAACTTAATTTTTCTTCGTAATTGCATAATCAATTTGGTTGGCTTTCTTGAACTCATGTTTTTTTTTTTGGGATGTGTGCTCCTCTTTCA
>JAOYMZ010000007.1:1448074-1459355 GCA_025802335.1 Pinguicula primuliflora
ATCGGTTCAGGGAAGCCATCCGGTGATTTTCCGCTCGGTTTCCGCTCGGTTTTCGCCACTTTTCCGGTGGTTTTGGCTTCATCCGGCACGTATCCGGCACCGAGTCATCCGAGACTAGAAAATTGCTCCCAAAAGTTGAGTCGACAGAAAAAACATAGAACACCGGAGGAGAAAATTGTACTCTGTAGCAATTTCAAAATCCGAAGAGCAACCGATTGCACGTGGAAACAAGCTCTACAGTTGTGTCAACCCTCAATCGGACATGTTCTACACAAGCAATCATGCGAAAATGAAGATTTCGCATCTACCTCGAAATTTCAGACAACAAAGTATCACCGAGAAAGACACTCAACTCCATCAAAGCCCGTATGTAAAGTATTTTGAACGGTCTAAGAGGAATGAGAATGGACAAAAGGCCCACTTGTAATTAAATATTTTTTTGGCCTAAAGTTAATAAAATCATATTGCTAAGAAAGCTCCCCCATCAAAGTTATTGTTAGCAAATTGAAAATACAAAATGAACCGGAAGTTGAAACCTGTGTTGCTATAAGATCAACAGTTTCAACATGATTGAGCCTCAATCCACGAGCCAGACGCTTCTGTGCCAGCTCTCCAGCAGTGTGGAGCATGAGCTTCTGCATCTCTCTCGGTGTCGACTTCATAGCTCGCACATTCATTACCCTATCGCGGAGAGATTTGAGATTTTCATCTGCTAACCTCAAGCTAATCAACTTTCCGGCACTAAAATAGTGGCGCGTCAGTATAACCGATACCCACGGGCCACGGCACAGTCTCCATCTTTTGTTGGAGAATAAACGAAGTCCAAAGTAGTATCCAATCGTCCAGTGGTCGAAAAACAGTAGTTAATAACGGTAATGATTGTTGCCGTGTTGCGTACACTGTACCCCCATTAAATTCCACTCGGCCGAGCCCTTATTTCCTAATCTTTTATGCCATGGTCAAATCTTTTTTCCTAAAATGCAATCACGTTCGATTTCTCTATTGTATTTTAGAAAAGTTGTCATGATCTCTGGATTTGACTCGGTTACCATCTACACACATGGATTTTCAGTATTTCCACTTTACAGCTTCAACATTACTTTCTCCGCTAAGAAAGTCACGAAGCCAAAATACTGTTGGGCATTTCATATAGCATAGAACTGCTTTGTGGTTCTTCATTGCATTACCGTTGATTCAAGGTAAAGACTCGATTTTTTTTCAGTTGGTTTTGAAAAATGTCTGTTGATCGAATGTAGACCCCTGATGATCTTCTCTTAATATTCATTCCTGATTGTTTTCGTGGATTCTGTGGGTATTTGATTCGTATTTATACTTTTCATTGCAATTGATAAGATATGGGACTTGCTGAGTGGTGCTGATTGATAAGTTCATAAGTTTAATTTGATTTTGTGATTTTTTTTGCGCATTTGATTATGATTTGTTCATACTGCTAATGTTGATCAAGAAGGGATTTTTTTTTGATTAGGTGCTAATTAATCTGGCACAGGCAGGATCGCCGTGAGCTTTTGATATTTTGTTTAAATAATGGTTCTTGGATTGAAGTCAAGACACAAGAAAGGTGTTCGTGTTCGTCTTGAGTACATTGTTCATGTACAAGAGGTTAGGCCATGGCCCCCATCAGAGGCCTTGAGATCTGTTCAAACTGTAGTGCTGCAATGGGAAAATGGTGATCAGAATTCCGGATCCTTCTTGTCTGTTGCTGGAAATTCTAGTATTGTGTTTAATGAGTCCTTCTTGCTGCCATTAACTCTTAAGAAAGACAAGAAGGTCCCTGATACGTTCAAAAAGAATTATCTAGAGTTCAGTCTTTGCGAACCTCGGAAGGACAAGGGTAAAGGGCAAGTCCTGGGAACTGCCATTATAAATCTAGCAGATTATGTGGTGATGGGCGAGACGATTGGCATAAATGCTCCTATAAACTTAAAGAAGAGTTCTAGTAACTCGGTTCAGCCCGCCTTATCTATTAGCCTGGAGCGGGTTGAGAGGGAAAGCACCAACTCATCACCTAGTACTCATTTATCAAAGGGAGCAGCATCTTGGGACAATGATGACTCTGAAATTGCCTCCTTTACAGATGAAGATGCTTCTTCACATTCATCAAGGAGGTCATCCACCTTTGAGTATGCACTAGCTTTATCTCCGCAGAGCGAGAAGGTTTGCAGTCTAGCTATTTGCTACTATTCAAGTTTTTCTTCGCCATATCTTGTTTGTTTGTGGTATGCTCTCTGTTATCAAAATCTTATGATTCATGATTCAAATCTTACATATGAATCATTTAGGCTCATAAGATGTCCGAATCTTACAATTCGAGATACGAACCTTACGATTCGGGATACGAACCGTACTATTCGGGATACGAACCTTACGATCACGATTCGAATGTCAATGTTAAATTTTAATAATGATTTATTTATAATATTTTTATTACAAAACATTTCTTTTAGTATATTTAAAATTATGACCAAATCTTTATAATTCACGATACTATTCTATTTACGATTTCATAATTGATCTTTTCGATTCATGATTTGTATCACAATTTGACAACGCATGCTGCATATGAGATTATCTGTATTGCTCTTATCTAACCCCATGTAAACACTTGGGAATAAATTGGAACGCAGAATGGACGTTTGAATGCTGAAATGGACCTTGCTAAAGAGTCAAGCAAGAATTTTTTGCCTTCTACTACTACTGATGCATCATCAGACTTCCGGAAGAAGTCTGCCTATGCTTCTTCATCCAGGTTCCCTGATCGTGCCATGTCGTATGTCCAAAGAAACTCTGTTCCGCCCTCTTTCAAATCTTCTCCCTCATCCATAAGTTTCCGGGACACTGATGGCAAGTTAAACAGCAGTATGGCAAATTCAGTGTGGAGAACTGCTGCTCATAATGTGGTAGCTAACAAGCATAAATCTCATGAAGACACCCAAAAGACTGTGGAAGACAAATCCTCAGAATTATTGGGAACTGAAACTATATCAGTGTACGATGACAGAAAGGACAGTATCAACACCAGCTCTCTTGCTTCCCTAATTTCACAAAGGGAAAACCTGGACGAGAAGGTAGAGCAGAAAGATATGGAATCAGATGATTCTCGTTTGGATATGAGGAAAACACCAGCATTTCCACCATCCAATGGCAATGGTAGACCTCGGCTGAAGCACGTGAAATCTGTCCAAATACATGGTTCAGTTAAAGGAAGCGAGCTTCTAGCTGATACTCATTCTGAAGGAAAGCCCTCACAAACGAAAGGCATGTCGTCTGTTGAAAAGGAAAGGCAAGAGACAAACAAAGACCATTCTGATGGTACAAATGAATGGGAGGCAAGGATTGCTCTTTTGGAGGAAGAATTGATGGAAGCTGCTGCAGTTGAGTTGGCATTATATTCTGTAGTTACTGAGCATTCAAGTTCTGGAAACAAGGTTCATGCTCCTGCTCGACGAATGTCCAGATTTTACAATAATGCTTGTGGAGAAGGGCAAGCAAAACGGGCAAGTGCAGCAAGAGCCGCGGTATCTGGTTTAGTTCTCGTTTCCAGAGCTTGTGGAAATGATGTCCCAAGGTAAATATAGTATACAACGCATAAAGAGTCTAAGAGTGATTCCAGTATTTGTTACTTATGGGATGCGCCTGAATCTCAAAACTTGGCCCAAAATTCTTTGATTTGCTTCTATCAAACAACACAATCTTCACCTGCTGTGCTAAAAAAAAAACAATCTTCACCTATGGCAGGCTAACTTTCTGGTTATCCAATGCAATAATGTTGAGGGCCATTGTCAGCCAGACTGCTGCAGAATTGGCACATTCTAGTGTAGAGGGAAAGAAATCCAAACCACCTGAAGAATCTGATGACTGGGAGGATATCTTAACCTTCATTATTGCCATAGAAAAAGTGGAATCATGGCTGTTTACTCGGATAGTTGAGTCCATATGGTGGCAGGTTTTACTAGGATATTCAATTGTCATTCTCGACTGTTGTTTCTTAAATCATTCAACGAATCCAAGATCAATAACAGTTTCATTTTATGTCTGTTGTAGACTTTTACACCATATATGCAGCCTGTAGTTGCGAAGCATAGTACTAGAACCACAGGATCAGTCACAAAGAAAACCAACAGCAGAAGAAATAATTCCGGTTCCAGCCATCATGAGCTGGGAAGTTTCTCTATTGAGCTGTGGAAAAAAGCATTCAAAGATGCATGTGAAAGGCTCTGTCCGATTCGTGCAAGTGGACATGAATGTGGCTGCTTATCTGCTCTAGTCGTACTGGTATGTTCCAATATCATACGCATATGCACCTAGGTTGTCAATGTAAAGCATTTCTGAGACTGGATGGACCTTCTCGAAAGGCAACCGAGTATGATAAGAATGCAATCATTTTTCAGGTAATGGAGCAACTAGTTAATAGGCTTGATGTTGCAATGTTCAATGCTATTCTCCGTGAATCAGATGAAGAAATGCCAACGGATCCTGTTTCTGATCCCATTAGTGATTCTAAAGTCCTCCCAGTTCCTGCTGGAAAATCAAGCTTTACTGCCGGTGCACAGTTGAAAAATGTTGTAAGTACAGAGAACCGTTTTATTGCATTGCAGCCATACATGAGCAATAGTCCTTCAAAAGCTTCCCTAATGTTCATTTAGCTTTGTTTTCTGTCCTTGTAGATAGGGAACTGGTCTAGATGGCTTTCTGATTTATTTGGCCTAGAAGACAACTCATTTGAAGATAATGCAGTATATGGAGATGGACATAAACCAAAATCTTTCAAAGCTTTTCGCCTCCTCCACGCTTTGAGTGATCTCATGATGCTCCCATTTGAAATGGTTGCGGATGCCTCAACCAGAAAAGAGGCAAGTTTCCATTTCCTTGCACGGCCTGTCAACAGGTATCGATGTACCGACGATTACCGACCGGTCGGTATACCGAAAACTCGGTTACCGAACATTGATCGGTAATGGTAATGGTAATGGTAGCGGTGTAGGTTTATCGACCAATGTTAGGTCCATAACAGTATTACAGGTAATGCAGTGTCTCTTACTGCTTCCATGTCATACTGATTTTCTGTGTCTTTCTCATGTTCAAAGGTTTGTCCACTTCTCGGTCCCACAATAATCAAACGCATCCTAAACAATTTCGTTCCTGATGAATTCTGCCCCGTACCCATCCCCAAATACATCATTGAGGCACTGAATTCAGAGGTACATACCTCCCTTAAGCATTGTACTATTGTCAGTATCTGAATGGAGCAAAGATTTGTCTTCTATCTTGATTAGGAAACGTCGGATTCTTCCGGTGATGCGATTACATGCTTTCCATGCTCTGCAACTCCCACAAGGTATTCACCTCCTCCAGCAGCTCTGATGACTTGTGTAGGAGAAGTTGGAAGCCAAGTGCTCCAGAGCAGCAGACTATCATCTGTCAAGAAATCATTCAACAGCGACGACGAGCTGGATGAGCTCGACTCGCCCTTGACTTCCATAATCCCAGATAGCTACCAGAGCTCATCTGCTCTTGCAAAACTCAGCTTGATGAGCAAGGAAAAATATGGCAGAGATGTTGTTCGATACAAGCTGCTCCGAGAGACATGGAAAGATGAGGAGTAGTATATAATGTTTGTTACATGATAAACAAGTTCATATGAAGATTTTAGATTTTGTATAGGTTGAAGAGAGCAAGTTTTTATATACCATACAATAAAAAAGAGAACGTGTAAGTGACTTAACAATGAAATCTTCCCATTATTATCAAATCCCTCTTTGTTTGTTCTTGATTTAGGGGAATTATAAGCCAACAACAGCAAATAAAACAACCAACTTTCTGTAAAACAACAGGAAAGGAAACAGGTGCCCTTGAGAGCTACAAGTACTTGTGACTGGTAAGTACGTTGAAAATAGAAACGCCTGCTCAAAAGCGGCGCACTCACTGGCATTCTTGTTGTATACAAAGGGAAAAAACTACACCAAACAAGAAAAATAAGGGACGTGTGGCATAACGTGTGTGGATGACCAAAAAGTGTGGATCACCCCATGGCTTAATGGTATTTTGGCACATGTGTTTCTTGTGCTTTTAATGCTTTATTTCCGTCCAGTATAGAGCAGGTCTATACAAAGATAGGAGAACTTCAGTGTCACCAAACAGACAAGTCCATTATGATCTAAGACGGAAGTATGAGACAGTTGCAATGGTGATGCTGATAGTCTCCACTCCAGCAGCTGAGGTACCAACTTTTCAACATAAACGATATAGTGCACCGCTATTATAGCGGTGCGCCACACCGCTTGTACTGGGAGCACACATGGTGCAGTTGAGGTGCGCTAGTGTGTGCTCCCAGTACAAGCGGTGCAGTTGAGGTGCGCTATAACGGTGCGCTATAGTGCTCCTCACTTTTCAAAGCTCTTCCGCTATAGCGCTCCTCACTTTTCAAAGCTCTTGTCCGCTATCAGTTTTCATCCAAAGTTACAAAACTTAAAATATGCTCCACTGATCACCTATGGAATTGATTATGAGAAATGCCAGCAATTTTCCACCCAACAACCGAAAATGAAACATCTCATTGGTCAATGGATAGACAAGAAGAAGATAACTCATCTACCTTTCAATTACTCCAACTCAGACTACCCTCCCGCCTTTCTCCATGAAATGCAAACATCAATCAGAGTGCAAGATTCATTCAACCAAGCATATACACAAGACTCATAGCACATCGAACTTACAGATAAGTAAACAAGAATTATAAGAAAATGAGGCTGAAATGTATAAGAAAACTGAGTTTAAACCAACCTGAAATGTACTGAGCGTAGTTTGAGGTTTGGGGAGTCCCACGGCACGGTCGAGCTGCAGACGATCCGGATGTACAGCCTGCCAAAGGCCGTAGGTTATTCCCAATTCGAAGAGCAAACCCGATTGATTATACAGCTTCGGAGCATCGTATACAACGAAAATGCAAGCATGCGGATTTGCAATATATATAACGAACATGCAGACATGCAAAACAAGATAAGTGATAGACATTTTATCACTCAAAACATTTTATCAAACTAGCTCCCACATTTTATCGAACACCTTAATTGCATAAAAAGTATAAGTACAATTACGATAATAAATCACAAATCAATCCTAATTCCTAAATACTAGAAAAAAAAAATAATAACATAATATCAATAAGCGTATTAATCAGAGTCCAATATCCAAAAAAAAAATGAGAGTCCGATTAACAAATTTAAGAAAAAAAATCTAAACTAAAATATGATAAATTGGAAATTGGCTTGCTGAGTTTGAATTTCTGAGCTCCATGCATGAACTTTGGCGTGAAGAAGCTGTTTTTACTTTATCTCAATTTTTGTAGTATGATTTATGAGTAGCAAACTCTATTTATCTAGGTGCGGTTTTTATCCCAATATCTGATTAGACCATTAAATGGTGTAGATCGCCCCGCCACCATTCCAAAAATAAAAATTATTCAGAGCCTAACAGTTAAACCAGACCTCATATTAACCTACACTTTAGGATCTAATGATATGCAAACGACTTCTGATCAAGATTTTGCCAAAATTCCTTCACTTCATTGAGAGAAACATAAGAAAATGAGAGTGATAAGCTTCATCTAAAGGTTCCCTACAGAAACTTTAACATTTTGGGTTTCCCAGCTGCATTTGGTAAGAATTCTGCCTCATTGCGGCTATTACAATTTATGTTTTTTCTCCTCGATTTTCTTGGTCCATCCAAAACTGCCCAAAAAAAACGAAATTTCTCATACTGATAAAAATATTAATCTTTTTGTTTCTTCAGGATGCCATGAATCCAACGTTTACGGCGGAGGCGATTCCTAGACGGCGGCCGTTGCACACGTGCACGGCGTCGTGTTTAGCCATCGCGCACAATGTGTGCGCCAGGGCACAAGATCTCGGCAGTCCATTCGGATCAATAGCCAGAAAGGCCGGAGCGTTCTTCGATTCCTACTTCTCCTTTATCGTGTACACATTCCTGTATCAGTGGCTGGCTTTGTTATCCATCATGGATGATCAAATCCTCACCGTCGAGAGGAAGGTCGAGATCATTCTCCCGCCGTGTAAACTTCTCTTCGATAAGATGGACGCCCTTGTTTGCAGAGCTGAAGCTCTTCCTGAGCAGCTAGATGATCTTCTGGTAAAGCTTCCATTGTTGATTCATCAATACCCTTTTCTGGATTTGATAGTTATCCGTCTGGTTTCGTGGTCGGGTGTCATATTCTCCATTTGGGGATGGAAGAATACAAAGGGAATGGATGAAAGTATTGAATCTGAATGCACTTCAGAACCAGAGGAAACATCAAAGAAAGAAGAGACTAATGGTAAGAAGAGCTACACTTATAAGGAAGTTTTGGAGAAGGGCAAGAAGAAAGATAGAGGTCATACAAACATGTTGTTTGAGAATTTAGTGTTGGGAACATCAGAAATATGGTTTTGAAATTGAGTTTATAAACAGATTTCTTCTTTCTGATGTGAAACAAATCTGGAGATCAACAACAAAAAAGATCAGTCATTTTCCAAATTGCCCTGAATCACATGCTATCATTGAATATATATAAGCAAGCAATGTGTGATTTCATGTTGGACTACGAATTAGAATGATTCACTGTTACAAATATATTATAACAACCACACACACCAATCCTGATGCTAAACGTTATAGGCTAAGTAATCCAGTGAAGCTTACATGGAATCGACGTCTGATTCTTCTAAAGCTCCTCTATAAACTTCAAAGTCCTCTGAACTCCAACGGCATATCAAGTAGAATTTGAATGTAGCCATCCTAATACCCAATAGACGCTGCAGGGGAAAATGGCCAAAACAACAAATGTCACATTCTATGTAGAACAAGCAAAATACGGTAGAAAAGAAGCAAAAGAAAAGGGAATGAGGACATGCAAGATCAGAGACCAAAGATGTTTTATGCTCTAAATCAGAGGTAATTTAGAGATAAAAGTTGAGATATCGTTGATTTAAAAGCATACCAAAATGGGAAAGCAGAAAGTATTAATATATGGTAGATCAATAGTGAGAATTCTTAAACTAACCAATAAACGAGCTGATTCAGGTGACAATGGTTTTCCTTCTTCACACACAACATAATCTGAAACAAGCTCGACTACTCCTGTATACAAACTTAACATCAGCAAACCGTTGGACATACATAGAACACAAAACAGAACTTGTTCAGAAAGAAATGCAGAGACCTTTGTTTAACCTGACGGGCATTCCCTGCTTGCGTAAGAAGGGCTCCATCTCATGGGTGAACTGGTCAATTGGACCTTCTTTAAGATCGACCTACAATGAACCACAGATTATAAGGACATACATAACTACAATAGTGCATGTTGATATAGCAGTTCCCAAATTTTGCAGTGATAAACAGGGCTCGCCTGCACTTCTCCATTGTAGGTAGCTCAGTCAACAACACAATATTAGATATATCTTCAGTTACCGTTTCAGTTGCAGTGCTTCCGGTCCGAGCATAATCGTAATCTTCATACTCATTAAATAGCCTGAAAACAAGTGAACAATACAAGTCTTCTTCGCAAAGAGCTAATGCACTTCACCAAGTTTTACATTTACATTGATTAAAACAGACTAGTAGAAGGAAAAGAGTAGTAGATGTAGATTGTTTTTCCTCCTCTAACCAAAACTATAGAGCCAAATGCAGGTGAGAGAGTTCAAAAAATATAAGGTGCTTGATCTCCAAAGCTCTACCGTATAGCAATCAAGCATGATTGGATCTGCTACAGTTCCATCTTTTGTTTTCATTGAAAGGATAACTCTAGGTAGGACTAATTCCAGGAATGAGTTGCAGGTGTATAATTTCATATGGAGTTCAAATAGTTCCTAAACAACTATAATGCAGTGAACGCTTTAAGCTAGGCAACGAAAGAGTGTACCTTTCTATTTCTTCTCTCGGCAAAGACGTGAAACAAAGTCCAGAATCTCCACGCAAAAGCTGAATACATAAACATTTACAGATGATTCATTTTAATTAGATTTAACATCATAAGGAATATATAAAGTAATAAATTCGGAGTAACTAAAACCAACCATTCCTACCTTTGAAACCTTGTGAAGACCATTCTTGATCTCATCACCAACAGACCTACCCAAGGCAATCCGCATAACTTTGTTCGATCCCAGGAAGAACCTGCGACAGAGAAAGTATAACAGGTGCATTGTTATTATCCAAGGCACTCTCATTAAATATAAATTATATAAAATCACAATAAGAGAAATAATTGACAGTCCCCAGCAGGGGCGCAATGGAAGTAGGATTCCAATTACCAAATTCAAATACAATGATCCTTTGGTCAAATATAACATACCCCGCCATTTTATTACATCCAGTTAGAATTTCAACAATCAGGTGTGCATAATAATTTTACCAAGAAGCAAGCCTATAATTTGTTGTTGAAAAAATTGAAATTCCACAATTGAACAGCATTAACGAATATACAAGTTGAAAATATTATGTACACGCCCCGAAAGGCAGACACTTTCTGCCTAAACAAACTCGAAACAATGCTCTCACGTACCTGCTTGAAGTTTTTAGACGCTCTCTGAACTCCTTGAACTTTAAATTCCTCATATTCTCAAAAGTAAACACGTATACGGAACTGTACTTTTCTACAGCATCTCGTATTGAGTTAACTACATTTTCTTTCTGCCCCCTTCCCTTCCTCTTTGTCTTGGATAGAGTGACTGGCCAGATCGACCGCAAAACACAAAACTCACAATTGAGACAAAAAAACGGAACTAGCCAAAAAATGCTCGGTAAATGCAAGAGGACGAAAGGTGATACCTTGTCTATTACGCTTTGATTTCGGCATCTTTCTCTGCCAGCACTTTGAGCAAGTAGAGGAAGGAAGAGGGAAAAACACAAGGGATGCTGGTAATGAAACCCTGATTAAACCCTGAGCCAGTAAATTCAATGTGCACAATTTTGAGAGGACTTATGGGCTTTGGGTTTAGGGAAAGGCCTATTGGCTATTGCCAAGCAGTAAGCACATATATATGTGCCAGTGGCCCAGTGATAAACTAATACAATTTAGCCCGCCCGTTCTGTATAATGGCTTCAAATGGAATGGAAAACAGTAGTAGGTAAATCGTGAGTTAATTGGACAAGTGGCTTCCCCAACAATCCTATTTTGAAATCTAACCTCTTATTTCATTTTTGATTTACTTTTATTGTTCTTTTACTTAAAAGGCATTAAAAGAAAAAGAAGAAAAGAAATAAAATA
>JAOYMZ010000007.1:1459455-1472721 GCA_025802335.1 Pinguicula primuliflora
TTTTTATTTTTTTTATAAGTAAAATTTTTATTAATTTTATATGTATTTACAGTGTATACTAGGTATTTGTAATATATTCCTCCCATTCTGCAGGGAGAGTTTTTCAAACATTACCACTCTACACCTTCAGCTGGCAGATCGCTTCTCCCCCTGCAACTCGGTTTCGAACTTGATTTTCCATAGCCGGAGACCCGCCAGCGTCCAAATCAGGTAGCTGGATAGGCAACCGCTCAAGATTGTGCAGGATTGCCGCATCCAAGGGCATAGAAAGAAGGTCCTCCTCTGGTAGCCTCTGCGCCTCCGCTCAGGATTGTGCAGGATTGTAGCCTCAAGGGAGGCAGATAAGTTTCTCACATAATCAAAGTTCGATTCTTTTGTTGGATTTGGCCATATTACAGTAATCACGTGTTTATTGCTTTAATGAATTTTAAAATCCTGGTCATCAGATTTGGTAAAATGGAGGGTTGGGATATGAGGGCTAGATTGTTGTATTTTGGAACCCTCCCGTTTAAATATTATTTACGTATTGACTGAAGATGGTGTGCTCATTTGACTGAAGAATTTGTAGAGAATGGAAATCAAAGGAGATGAGCTCCACTGTTGCGAAGCCACCATGAAACTTAGAATAGTAGCTAGGCTCATACACACGCACCTGCATATACGAGGTCGGAACCTAGATTAGAGGTCTTCATGGAATCCTGGTATTTTCGAATCTGGAAGGAATATCATTCTTTTTGCAGCAGTTTTCATAACAGCGGAGTTCATCTACTTGATATTCACTCTGTATAAATTCTTCCAAGGCCCCTATCTCATCCCCCTATTATAGTGTGTTTTGAAAATGAAACATACATATAATAAACAACTAAATGGTGCTGATCAAATTGTTGAAAGCCATACTGTTCTTTCCAAGTATGTTCCCTCTTCACATGCTCAGAACAACTGCACATGCCACAAATTTTCAAATACCGAATGGTAGGGTGCCGAATGGTACCCTACCATGCCGAATATGCATCCTCGGCCGTCGGATCTGCATGCGACGGTCGATACACAACCATAACCCTTGGGTTTTTAGGGTTTAGCCCTTGGGTTTTTAGGCTTCAGCCTTGGATTTATATTTAACTCTTAGATTTATAACATTTAAATAGGGTTTTAGATTTTTTCGACGGCTTCGCCGCCATAATATTATTTAGAAAAATAGCATTATCCAATAGCAATGTTTTTATTATCCATTCGGCACTTGAAAATTACTCCAGCACATGCAACTCCATCTCTACTACTGGCACAATGAAAGTATAATCACATACTCCAAAAGAAGAAGATGGCTTACAAAGTGCAATCTCAGTGTTCAACAGGGATCTTCTGTCTATCTTTTGTGTGAGATCCTGAATCAAAATTAGAAGAGAAGATGTATTTCTCAGGGTTGCTCTCCCAATTGTCCTCGCGACCCCATACATCGTACCTTCTTGGCTGAGTGCCACATCTCTCCAGACTCCTGGCCCTTCTGATACCATCAAACTCTTCTACACCTACACCCTGACGTCGGTTTCCCATCTCTGTATCGAGGCTCAGTTTCATGATCTCTGGAGTTGTTGTTGCCAAGTATGATGAGACGCTAGAGCTAGCGCGTGACTCGACTTTAACATTTTCCCGGAAGTTATTCCTGGATCGTGGGATTTTAGAGCAGAATACTTCGTTACAATTGCCATGAAAACCACGGTTGTAGGGATTCAGCTTTTGGTTATACTGGTACCGGAAATTTTCGTAAGTTGTCTGGGGGAGAATGGAAGTAAACAATCACATACGACAGCAAGAAAAAGTAACAACACAGAAGGAGATGGTAACAACATGTAGGCAAACCTGGTTTGTGGCAATTAAATACAAGTGGAACACGGTGAGGCCACCAACGAACCAGCATACTACAAATGTATATAGTATGAGGATCCCTGAAACGGGCGATTTTCGGATAGCACGCCAGATACTGATGTGGGCACTATCCATGATCCGCGAGATGTTTATCAAGCAGCATGTTAGAACATACAAGCACAAGATGGTTGTTGAGGAGACAAACATGAAAAAGAGCCTGTAATTCCTCTGTCATAAGCCACAAAATGTAGGTGGAAATACAGATTCAGTTAAGCAACAAGCACAAGAGTCAAATGGAAGTAGAAGCAGAGAACACCAACCTTCCCGATGCACTGCCCTACCCAGGGGCAATGGTGGTCGAAGCGCTCCACACAGTTATTGCATATTGAGCAGTGGGAGCATCTCGGAGGACGATACAACTTACATGTTTGACAATATTTGACCTTAACAATGATGCCATTGATGGTTATATTTTTTCTCAATGGAAACACAGCAGAGCTGCACTGACTTCCGGCCCAGCCGGTTGATATGCTACATGTATCAAAATCATCAAACTCCATGGGGTGAGTATTTCGAGGGATAATTCCAGGATCACTTCCGGATGTGAGCAAGAGAAGAACAACAATCTACATGGAGGCTACTGTCAGTTAACTGCTAGAATCATAAAGCATACATCCAACTGCGCGGAAAATAGAGCTACATTACATTTATAGTGAGTACAGCAGAGAGAACTACTATGGCAGTGCCCCATCCATCTGAAAAAATAGTAATAAGGGCTTTGGCAACGAAAGCCCAGAACAATATAACTGGAACCAGGATTAAGGACAGTGTGAGCAAGAGAGACCTGACGTCAGGACCAAAGATGAATCTGCCACCAAGGCAGAATTTCTGCAATGCAATGAAAATGGTAAGTTTATCAGATTGCAGCTCATGCCGAATGCAACTGGCCATATCCAAACTTATCCGATTCACCATGGTCGCTACTGCTAACCACACGTTAAAAAATGATTGGGGTTGTGTGTGTAGTTATGATGGTTGACACATAAGGAATTTATCCATTTTGATGATACAAATAACATTGCTCTTAATTTTAATATTCTACTTAGGTATACCCTTCAATATAAGCTCTTATTGTATACTTGAACATGTAAGTGACACCAGAGCTGCAAAAATGGAAACCAAAACCAACAACGTACATTTCTTCCCTTCCATACTTGATACAACCGCCGTGGACGGTCGTGAGAATCAACGCTCTGCCGCCTGTCAGGCCGAGAGAGGGCGTCACGGGGCAGGGAGGACGAACGCATGATCAATCGCACCCTATTATGCTCAGCCAACATACGTAGCCCATAGATTCCGCCAGAAAATATAAGAACATATTTTCAGCCTTCCATCTGTATAAAATCCATCACAATTCAAGGAAAAAAAAGAACCTGACTTGCATTGATCAAATTGATACCTGTATACCTGATTATAAACTTTTGAAAAAAACAATTTTGAGCCCTGAGCCGCGAAGGCAAATGACAGCAGGAAGAAGCTGAGAAGTAAGCCCCTCTATCTTGGCTTCCAAGAGTAATACTAATAAGCGATATAATGGGTTGAATTTTTTTTCAGATATTGGAGAATATATGATGAACAAGAAAGCACGCCGCCGATCAATCTCCGATCCCGTTTTTCTGCAGCAATACAAAGAAATTCGGCAATAGGGAAGAGAGAATCGTACATAGCAGCCATTGTTGTCAACATTGCTGAGATTCGGAGTTTCTCTTCTTTCCACATTTTCAGCAGTGCCACCAAATAAAAGAAAGAAAAATTTTCCAACATTACCATTTCTAGAGGAGTGTTTGCTGTACAAAAAAATGTTTGGTATTCCCAAATAAAAAAATAATAATGGTGCTAAATTCATGTCACGGAAATCATATTGAAATTGATTAAGTATTTTAAAAGAAACAACCTTAATTCTAGTATTAAATATTGTATTACGAGAATTCAAATAAAAATTTATGACCGATTCCGACATGATTTCTCCTCTCGAAAAACGCTCTCTAGAACACCTCTACGAACCTTTCTCTTTCATTAATGGATATTGATCCAGCGAACAATCCTAATCTGGTAAGACGAAAGTAAAAGACAAAGCTCATACACAGGATCCTACAAGTGCCTCACACTCGTCTGCTATGGAGAGAGTCTTTCCTCCACCGCCTACGATACAAATGAGTTGCAAAGACAAATTTCTACAGGGTCTAAAGGCCCAAAATCCATAGGATTTCTTCCAGGGGTTTCATTCCAAGTCAATTACCACCACGGGGCAGGAAGCCACACACAATATTGTTGATGTGATACCCTCCATTACATTTTTAATGGATGTCCACCGACGTAGTTTAAACTATCGTACCTATACCAGAAGCTGATGGGGAAACCAAAAGGGAACACTCACCTAATGGAACTCCCTGAAGGGTTCACGCTGCTACACTTCGATGGTCTGGAGGACTACACAACCATCCTGACAAGGGGTCCATATCAGCTTATGGGTCACTACCGCAATATCCATCCACTGGAGCGAAACTTTAGTGCAAAAGGATGGAAGTTGGTATTAGTAGCTATATGGGTCTGAATCCCCGGCCTACCACCTAATTTCTTTTAGGTGGACCTTCTCAAAGCAATCATCCAGCCAATTTTGGTATTTCTACAGGCCGAACTTGGAAGCTAATATAGAAACTTAGAGTTCCAGAACAGGTGCGACTCTTCCTGTGGGAACTCACTCGCAGTGTTCCGTGGACAAACCATGAACGCTGGAGAAGAGGGATCTCAGACACCCCACGCTGCCATCTATGAGGTTGCAACGAGACAACATTGCATATTCTCTGTGATTGTTACAGAACAAGGAGGATATGGTCAAGCATAGTCTTTTGGTATGCCTCTTACTGTAAGAGGTATGTAATTACCACTAGATTCGAACTAACCTATCATTCACCCGTTCTCAGGAAAATATCAATTGGGAAATTTGGTTCGTGATTGTCTGTTAGCTAATCTCGACAACGAGGAATGACGAGATCAGGAACTCATCCACTACAGTCACAAGTTTGACGATTAAGGCATGGGTGATCATGATCGAGACAAACATGGCTCAACATCTATCACAATGGAGTTAGGTTGCAGACCAAACATGGAGCAATTGGGTGCAACAACAGGGAGTCAATAGTGCTCCCCCTTAATGGCACACAAATCCAGTTCTAATGGCAGCCTATGAAGATATTCATGCTCATGATGGACAGTGATGTCACCTCTTCATCAATATAAGACAGCGTAGGCGGTCTCTTAAAGGACACTCACCTACTGAAAGTATATGGATCAATGTAATCCCCTCTAGGTTGAACCCTGGGCGATAATGACTGAACTCGATCTTGCACTGCGGCAGGGCATTCATGACATCAGATGCCTCACGGATTCCACTGAAGCTCTATCGATGCTCATGCCGAGTGTGAAAACAAATACTCCAGTGATGGCATTGACAAGGAAAATTACCGTACTTATGGGCAATTGCAACCTCTGTTCGAGAGTTTGGCCGTTTTGGCTGTCTAGCCAAAAATGTCAAGTCGCTCCGAATTTATCCTGGGCGGTCGGGCAGACACTCAGACCACATAACATACAGATGGGGCCAAGATCGCTAGCAAACCTTGATTGCAACTATTGACCTTTAGCCATCTTTTTTTTTTGATAGGTTATTGACCTTTAGCCATCTACCAAGGCTTTTTAACAATGAAGCGAACACCCTAGCAAACGTTAGTTTTCCCCTATATCAACCGCCTCACATACTGGGGACCCCTTGCAGGGACATCTCCCCTCACTAATGCCAGGGCCAAACAAAAAGTTGGGCCGAGATTCCTACATTTAGACCCACCCTGAAAGGATTTTGTTGGGTGGATGGATTGCACTCTTTGTTTTTGATTTGTTTCTTTTGCTTGTAATATCCCGCTTGGCAGCTATGCCCCAATTATATACCCCCCCAAAAAATTAGCCCATATATTTTTTTTACTTGATGTTTTTTTTGCACACTCCCAAAAAAGGGGTCTGCTATAATTGTCCAGAAATTTTCACGATCCTCCTTCTATAAATTAAAACTAGTTATTATTCGTGTCTTATGTCATTGGTACGTAAAATTATCCGTGTGTAAAGTTATTATCGTTGAAACGGTGTCGAAATCATATCAAATTACATCTCAAATCGAATCTCAGGATGTGTTGATTACTATAATGGAATCTGTTTTGACGAACGATAAGCAATTTTCCGCATATATTTAATTGTAAAGAATGTAGGAGAGAAAATTAAATATAATAAAATAAGAATAAAAAGGAAAAAAGAAAAATTGAGTGAAGTCACTTACCTAAAACTATTCTGCTTATTTTTAGTTAGTTTAGTTATGTTCATAAAATGAGACAAAAAGTTAAGTTTAATGCTCAAGCTTTATAATGGTTGGTCATAATATGTTCCTTTCAATGGTTGGGCCTCTGGTCGAACATTCAAATTTCTACGCAATTTTTGGCTTTGGCCCATTAGGAAACTGGCGCGAAATGTTCCCGCCAATAGATTGCCCTAATTCGTGAAATCTTCAATTCCCAGATCACTCTCGCACGGACACTACACTGTGAACCGAGAATGGCAGGGGACGAGGATTCATCTTTGCCGCTAAATGGAGGCACTGGTAATGGACGTTCAACGGCTGCAAATAGAGATCTACCGGCCACGCCTGAATTTCCAGCGGCCACGCCTGAATCTCCACCTTCCACAGCATTCGACAGTGACCTTCTTCCGTTGAACACCAGTCAGAATTACACCGATGATGAAGATGAAGCTTCTGTGGACCCCGTGATAATCAGAGACGAGGCTGAAGAAGATGTTAACAATGAGGAAGAAGAAGGAGAAGATCTCTTCAACGACAATTACTTGGAGTTAGTTATTTTGTTCGTTTTTCTTAATGCTACAGTTGTCTGGTGTGACTATGTATTTATTATTAATTGGTAATAATTGGGTTAATAGCGATTATCGGGTGGATGAGCAAGACCATTACGAGCAAGTTGGGCTGGACGATTCCATGGAAGATGATAGGAATTTTGACCAGATTGTGGCTGACCGAAGAGCTGCTGACGCAGAACTTGACGCCAGGGAAGGTCGCGTTTCCCAGCGCAAAATTCCCCATCTGCTTCATGATCAAGGTCTGATATATGCTTTGGTATAAGTCTAGGTTCTAAAGCTGTTAGTTGAGTAGCTTATATGTACAGTAGCCATAAGCCTCTTCTCGGTCTGTATCCCTGATTTTCGGCTGTGAATAAGTCGTTTTCTTTCCCGCAGAAAGTGAGTATGCATACACAGATATTAAGTACACGCTGGTGTTTGTTTAGGTTTGACGTTTGGTGCTTGTTTCTTTATTGAGTAGGGCAAGTAATCATTATGATAACAACCAAAATGTCAGTGTTGACAGATATATCTTCCATTTTGTAAGACTATGTTTGCTGAATTTTGCAACATTTATTGTTTTCATACTTTAGAGTGAAACTATCCTTGCAGATTCTGATGATGACAGCTACAGGCCAACCAAAAGGACTAGAGCTGAACCTAGGCCTTCTACAAATCGAAGAAACACTAATGACCCTGATTTACCGCCAAGTTCACCAGGTGGATCAGGTGGATCACAAGGTGGAAATTCTAGGGATGATATACCCATGACCGACCGTACAGATGATGACCCTTTTGATGTATGAAATTGTCGCTGTTTTGCCCTAGATACTAAGCATAATTTTTGGTTGGTTTATAGGCATTTTTATGAACTATATGGTTGACTATGGAGTTATGATCGTAGGATGATGATAATGATGAAGGCGAGTTCGAGATGTATAGGGTTCAGGGAACCCTCAGAGAGTGGGTTACTAGGGATGAAGTAAGGCGTTTCATAGGCAGGAAATTCAAGGACTTCTTATTCACATTTGTGAACCCTAAGAGTGATCCCCGGGACTACGAGTACCTCAGTCAGATCAACGATATGGTTGCAGGTTAGCAGTTTCCTCTCACGTATATCCAGACGCTATTTTAATATGTTTTCTGAACTCTATGTAATAGATTCCACAGCACACTTGCCTTCAGTAAGCAGACCAAATGATAAGGTTCTTCCATGTCGTTAACTTGTTAAATTTCTACCTGCAGTCAACAAGTGTAGCCTTGAGATTGATTACAAACAGTTCATCTACATCCATCCCAACATTGCCATCTGGTTAGCTGATGCCCCACAGGCTGTTCTCGAGGTAATGGAAGAAGTTGCCAATAGGGTTATTTTTGACTTGCACCCGAATTACCGGAAAATCCACCAAAAGATTTACGTGCGCATCACCAACCTTCCGGTTTATGATCAGATACGCAACATCCGGTAATACTTCTTAGCTCAACTGCCAGTGCTCCATGAAGTTCTATGGGGTGTTTTTGCTAGCATCTAAATGAGTTATGTGATCTTGATTTTCAGACAGATACATTTGAACACCATGATCCGCATAGGTGGTGTCGTGACACGACGTTCTGGTGTCTTTCCCCAGCTTCAGCAAGTCAAATATGACTGTACCAAATGTGGTGCAGTTTTGGGTCCTTTCTTCCAGAATTCATATTCGGAGGTTAAAGTGGGTTCTTGTCCAGAGTGTCAATCAAGAGGACCATTTACTGTTAATATCGAGCAGGTTGGCACCCCTCACGTTCCCATTTTTTCCTTTTATAAATGTCATTGCATATATGATGATCATTTGGTATCGCTGGTACTTTGCTGCAGACTGTCTATAGGAACTACCAGAAACTAAGTCTTCAAGAAAGCCCCGGAATTGTTCCTGCGGGGCGACTTCCACGATACAAGGAAGTGATACTGTTGAATGATCTCATTGATTGTGCCCGTCCTGGAGAAGAGATTGTACTTTCTTAATATCTTTAATCTTAGTCATTCGTTACTGTGAGTAACTTCTTGACTCATGCTGCTGGTTTCTTTATTTTTTTTACTACAGGAGGTGACTGGGGTGTATACCAACAATTTTGATCTATCCTTGAATACAAAGAATGGGTTTCCTGTCTTTGCTACTGTTATCGAAGCAAATTATGTCGCCAAGAAACAAGACCTCTTTTCAGCTTACAAGCTAACCCAAGAGGACAAAGAAGAGATCGAGAAGTTGGCAAAAGACCCAAGAATTGGAGAACGAGTGGGTGCAACTTAATCTACTATGTTCTATTATATTCCCAGTTGCTCAATTTGTTGTCTTCTTCACTTTGAATTTTCTATATTTCAGATTGCCAAATCCATTGCTCCATCTATCTACGGCCACGAGGATATAAAAACAGCAATTGCGCTTGCAATGTTTGGCGGCCAAGAGAAAAATGTTCAAGGGAAACATCGTTTGCGGGGTGATATTAATGTACTCCTGCTTGGTGACCCTGGAACTGCCAAGTCCCAGTTTCTGAAGTAAGATTTGATCAATATATTTCGGTTAAAAAATTAGGTTATCAGTAACAATCACATGGTACTTGTTTGGGATGGGAAGATCATAATGGATATTACATCGTTACTGATCTCTTTAGTATTAGAATCCTTTGGAATTCTGAACTCATTTACTTCTTGCTATATGCGTGTACTAATTTGGTTGGTTAAAAGTCGGCTAATGTATATGAAATACACTGTTAGGTATGTTGAAAAGACTGGACAAAGGGCTGTGTATACCACTGGAAAAGGAGCATCAGCGGTAGGACTCACCGCAGCAGTTCACAAGGATCCGGTCACACGCGAGTGGACTCTAGAAGGAGGGGCTCTTGTTTTGGCTGATAGAGGAATATGTCTTATTGATGAATTTGATAAAATGAATGATCAGGACAGGTATGTAATTGGAATGTGGATTCATTTCTGCACGGTGGCCGCATATCTCTGGTTGTGAAAATCTCCATTATTCAGGGTAAGCATTCACGAAGCAATGGAGCAGCAGAGCATCAGCATTTCAAAAGCTGGGATTGTAACATCTCTACAGGCGCGCTGCTCGGTAATTGCTGCAGCAAATCCTATAGGAGGAAGGTATGTATAAGTCGAATTCATCAGATTAGTGAAAGCTTCAACAGCTATATCTTTGCTGCTAGATTCTTATTCTCTGAACAATTAATTTGTTAAAATGGATCATTGCCATTCTGGAACAAGGCAATATCTTATCTACACACACATGCTTCAGCTGGAAAGATGGTTTCATCAAACTAGCTTTTCTGTTCAATTCGTTTTCCACGTTTCTGCTGCATAGACACATTTTGCTGATATCGTGTTCCACTGATAATTGTATTATTCTCTTGTAGATATGACTCCTCCAAGACATTTTCACAAAATGTAGAACTCACTGATCCGATTGTCTCCCGCTTTGATATTCTCTGCATCGTTAAGGTCCATCCTTTTCGTTTGCACTTGTATTATTTAAATAGCCCTTTGTGTTTGTTTGATTCAAGGATGCTAATGAAGCACATTATGGGAATGATCAGGATGTTGTCGACCCCGTAACTGATGAGATACTGGCGCAATTTGTGGTTGACAGCCATTACTATTCACAGCCTAAAGGTGCTAATCTGGATGATAGGTCGATGAACAATTCGCAGGAGGACGCACAACCGCCCCCAAGACAAATGGATCCCGAGGTTCGAATCCCCAATCTCTTATCAGTCATGTCAAGAATCATGTTGTGTAGCTTGAAATAAGATTGGATGGTACTTCTCCGTCTGCAGATAATCCCCCAAGATTTGCTGAAGAAGTACATAACTTATGCAAAGCTGAACGTATTTCCTAGATTGCATGATGCGGACTTGGATAAACTTACAAGAGTTTATGCTGAATTACGAAGAGAATCCTCAGTAAGATTAACTTCAGTGATAAAAGTAAAAGTAGAGCAAAAAGCAAAATTACAGCTTTTCTCTTCTTGTTTGCCTTTATAATAGCATGGACAAGGAGTTCCGATTGCTGTAAGACACATAGAATCCATGATACGAATGTCTGAAGCTCATGCAAGAATGCATCTGAGACAACATGTGACTCAGGAGGATGTAGACATGGCCATCCGTGTTCTGCTTGAGTCATTCATATCAACACAAAAGTTTGGCGTGCAGAAAGCTTTACAGAAGGTAGTCTATACTCTTCTCAATAATCTTAGCCGATCACTTTCTTCATCCGTTTCTTATGACCCAATTACCTTCTGCAGAGCTTCAAGAAATACATGATATTCAAGAAGGACTTCAATGGAATTGTCTTGCACCTCCTTCGAGGGCTCGTCAAGGAAGTCATGCATTTCGAAGAACTTATGTCTCGTTCGACCACTTATCCACCTTACATTGACATCAAAGTTGAAGAACTGCAAAGCAAGGTAGCATAAAACTTCAGATTTACATCAAGAGCATCAACGTCTCAAACTTTGTTCGAGAAGTAGGTCGTCTAGGCCGCTTAGGCGCCACCTAAGTGCTAGTATGTTGCCCTCCGCAAGTCCGTTTAGGCGGGCGACTAGGCCACTTAGGCGCTGAACGGGTCATGGCCGCCCAGGATCCGCCTAACGCTTTCTCTTAAAAGGAGGGGCTTCACTCCATAGTGTGCATTGCTCTCGTGTCACTGCGGGATTGGTCGGTCAGTGGGCCCGTGCCGTGCAAAGGTGTTGAACACCGACCCAACTAGCGTACCAATCCCGCAGTGCTACATGAGTACTGCATAGGGTGCGGTGAGCCTGAGCACACACCCTAAATCCAAAAAAACACAGTTTTCTAACTTGAGTTCATGAACATCGATCAATCCTCGCAGGCACTTGATTATGGAATTAGTGATCTGAAAGCCTTCTTCAGCAGCACTGATTTTTCCAGCGCCAACTTTGAATTGGACGAGACACGAGGGATTATAAGGCATCGACTCACCCACTGAATAAGTATGTTTCTAAGGTTATATCCAATGCTTTTTTTTTCAGTGTATTCACCTGCTTAATTAGCCAATGTTTAGCAAATTTAAAGGTGATGTGAGCAATATCGTCATATTTTTAAACCAATCTATTTACTCCCTGGTCATGGAGGTTCCCCTAGATCGAAAATGCTGTGGTGTATTGAAAATTAATTTTTTTTAGCAAAGCAAGTGAAATTTTATAAATCAAAATATTTACAACTTATTTCTATTCTTCCTTCACCTCTCTCTGTTGTGTATTGAAAATTATTGTACTCAAAATTTTTGGCATACCGCATTTTTTGTTAATTTCATTTTCTCCTCCTAGACAGTTATCTGGTATAAAAGTGCACTCCTCGAATCACCATCGCAAGCTAACAATCAGCGTTGATCTGGCTTTGCAAGAAAATACAAGTAGGATCTTGAGTCATAATGGCTCAGTAGGTATCCAATACTTAATAGGTAAATGCATGCTTCACACAAAAGACCTCAAAATACTTTGTTCGTCTAGCATACCCTCTTATGTGTTATCTTGTTCACCTTTGAGGAAAATTAATTACTACACATTTCATCATTTAATCATAACGTAACAAGTCTTTAGCATGCATCATTTATCGGATCATCCACACAAACAGTAGTACATAATCAGCTTGATCACTTATTACAAGTTGCCGTGAGGACTATAAGTAAACAAAGAGCACCTATGTTCAGTTTCTACATTCAAACGGGTGGGAGATACATTGATGACCACAGGCTTGACACCAGCAAAACTCCTTTACCAATCTTCTCCGCACGTAACACATAGATATCAAAACATGAACATTATCCTCAAACACAGGCCACAATAGATTTCAAAATTTTCACGCCACACAACTACCGGTACAAAACCACACAAATCGGGAAATGCCTCGCTTCGGTCTCGAGCAAGAAGTTCACGCCCCCAAGGTCATCATACCCCCCATAAATTTAGTTACACAGCACGTTAAGAGCACTTAGAGAAGTCCACACCATCTCTTCGCATGAACACAACGATGTCATAATCGTCACACCTCTCCACACTTTTTTCCACACGTTTACTCTCGTTTTCATTCTCTTTCACTTGAAAGACAGAATGAGGAGCAGGGTGTTTGCAGAGAAAACTAATGTTCTCTTCTTCAGTGTGTTGGTCATACATTGTTTTACAATATATAGGCAACTCTCCTATCATAATTAAGGGGCAGGTTCCGGTGACATGATTTTATACATGCATGCCACTAGGATTGTCCGTTGACGGAATCGGACATATCGTTAGAAAGCTTATACATTGTAGATGAAAAGCCGCATGTTTAGTTTCGGTTTCGCGACTTCGTCGCCGGAATTTTCTAAAACCCTATTTAGGATTACTTAACCCAAGGGGATTTATAACCCTCCGTTAAACGGTGATAACGTCGTCGGAATATCAC
>JAOYMZ010000007.1:1472821-1483795 GCA_025802335.1 Pinguicula primuliflora
TTCAACGGACTACCGAGGAACCGGCGAGAGTCCCAGTGCTTGCTTCCAGCCTTCACTCTGCTACGAGTCACTTTGATTCACCTTGAATGGCCGCATCCCGTATTAGTCTGTCTTTCTTGCCTATTTGGCTTCATCCGTATATTAAAAAAAAAGAATAAAAAAAACATGTAAAAGATACTTATTTTTTAGTAGGTTTTGGGTTTTAAAAATAATAAGAATTAGTAGAATTTTAATTGCACAAAATATTCATTTTTTTAAAAAAAATTTATAATTAAATTATAATTTTAAAAAAATACCGCTTTACTATTTTTCCTCCATGTCTCTCTAATTTCAATCAAATAATAAATATTTTTTGCAAAATATCATTAACTCTTAATTAATAGCCCTCAAGTACTAATTAATATATTGATTAACCGAGTATTTGATTTTTAAATTTAAAATATATTGACGGTTTTGAATTAATTAATTCCACTTAGGAAAATATTATACAAAATATTTAACAAGAGGAAAAAAACGTCAAGTGGAGTAAAACATTAAGGATCAACAGAATTTTCTGTCATAATCATAAAAAATGATGGTAAATTATAATAAAATGAGTAATGCTATATTAACATAATATTTTGTGATACAAAATTATTTGTATTTTCATTTTTAACAATTTTTTGTCCTCAATTATGTAATACTCCTGTCAAAGATAATTTTAAAATTGGTCACGAATTTTTATTTCAATGGCTCATTGCCAAAGTAATAAACCTTCAAAAATATATAAATTTTAATTTGAAAAAAACTTAACATTGCAAACCTCCTCATATGAATAGTAAAAAAGCTTAACCCAAGGTACATGAGAGATCAATTTACGCAAAAAATCTAGAATCAATGTCACATTTTGATTTCGAGAATTAGAAATCATCGAAAAAATCTAAATAATTTTACGTAATATTTTTTTATATCTGCATTTTGCAAATATAATGTTGTGTTATAAATTTTACCGGCTAAATTATTATTGAAAAAATGACTAAATATCGGTGCAATATATTGTTTTTTAAATTTAAATTAGTTTAGAATAATGTCCTCCACTAAAATTGCATGTCAATCTAGTAAAATAAATTTATGCTTTTATGATGAAATTTGTTTTTTTTCTTCATTAAGAAGATGAAATTTTGCTGTTCCAGTTGATTGGTCCGGAATTTGAAAAAAACAACTGGCCTCTGTAGCAACACCGCGGTTCCTGCCTGCTTTCTACAAATTCTTTTTGGTCCATTGAGCAAAGTACCAAAACTTCCCCCAAAAAAGTGAATTAACCCAAAGCTAAAGCCATTCCCTGCTTTCATCTTTCCTCCTATACTTGGAATTTTCTTCCCATTTCCTCATCTGCAGCTCCTGATTACGCCTGCATTTGGATATGAAGGAGTCTGCTTCCTCCTCTTGATTTACGTTGTTTTCTTTCTTATTTTTTATTGTTAGTTCGTTGTGTATTAGTACAATTATTGTGGCCCAGTTGCTGCCTTTTTTTTTTCACGACGGTGGATCGGCCGGGAACCCCTGTTTCTGTAGGAAATTTGAGTGTTGGGACTTCTCGTGACGAGATAAATTCGTGGTGCTAAAGATCTGTTCAGGCTGGATCATTGTCTGAATTTGCAATTTGGGGAGACCCATTTGTTTGTTTCGAGGATATAGTGCTTCAAGATTTGATCTTTCTCCGCCAATTCTGTTGGAGTAAGGTTTTCGCGGCAGTAAGGTTTTGGGTGGATGACAACTGATTAGTGGAAGTTGGGATTTGCTGATGTTGATATGGTGAATGGCATGATTGGTTATAAGGAGACTCATTTCGTGTGTTGTTCAGTAATAGTATGGTCCCCTCCATTATGTTCGGCAGCTAAGTCCGTGGGCTCTCGGAGGTAAAGTTTGATTCACTTTAAGACCAAAAAGGCGAGCAGAAGTTCCCCTTTTGATCTACTTTTAGGTTTGTGAGTGATTCATTGAATTGAGGAAGGACACGAGACCCTGTGGAGAAAATGTCCCAGAGCACGGTTCAAGGTTCGCCTTCTCTTCATTCAATTAAATCATTACCACCGGATTTTAGGCTCGTGGGAGGTTCAGTTAGTGATAGGATGATGTTATCTGATCCCATACCCGAAAATGTTGAAGTTTCAAGTGATGCAGCAGAAGATGTGGCTAATGGCAGAGGTGATGGTTCAGACAATGATGAATCACCCTCTCCCTATTGCAGTTTGGATTTGTCAGCTAAAGATGAGACCTTTTTGGGTGATGATGCGGATGATACTAAGGATATCAGTACACCTGTCTCGGTTAAAAGATCGCCTGTTGACTCGAAGTGGAGCGATACCACTCCTTATACATCAAAGAAGGTACAATGCCGGCTATGATTTTATCGGATCACACACTACTACAGATCGGAAGATCTTCTTACCTGATTGAAACTATTAATTGTACTCCATTGCGTTTGTTTTCTTATATTTTGATACATCTAATTGCATCTGCAAGCACTCATCATTAATAATATTTCCAATTTTGAAGTAAAAGATTAAACTGAAATATTTCTGGAGATTCACAAAATATCTGCTGTGGGTATTTCATTGCATATCTCCATGTGTTTTCTTCACAGTTCTTGCCTTCGTATCTATATTAGTTTTTGAAATCAGCCCGAGCGACTAAATTCTATTTAAAAAGCAGAGCTTCACTTGTTGAATTCATAGGATGTGTAGTGAAATTTCCGAACTGGTGTCTCTTCTTACATATATAGCACCGTTGGAGTTCTATTTCTTAAAATTCAAGATCACAGCAGCATTGGTAGTTTCTAATTTTCAATCTGTCCACTTGCATGGCATATCAAAGAAGATTAAAGCATTTGTTTATTATGCATGGCTGCTATTGATATGGTAAACGGTTGTTTGCTTACCTAAAAAAAGATGTTCTTTGATGTGAGAGCATTTTGATGTTGAAAAGTGAAGATTTTGTTAGTTTCTGTTTTCCCACCTCCCCCTGGTAACTAGTGAATCTTAGAAGAGATTGCATCTTGTACTTTGTGTTTAAATCATGGTTCTTTCTTGTTTTGTACGGGAAAATTCTTTCGTTTGGCATTATTGTGATTTTTTTTTAAATTTAAATTTACAACTGTGCTTGACTATGTAGACAGAGTCAATTAGTTTATTAAATGTTAAAATGAATAGGCGAACTTTCAAACACGTCAGTACTGAAATATGGAAGTAATGGCTTCAAATTGAGCAATGTGGGGTAACACATGAAAGTAAAATGCTAAGTGATGAACCATGGGATATTGCTAAATAAACCGTTTGGTCATACCTCTCTATTGATGGTGTAGCTACTAATCCCAGATATTGTTTTTCAGAAGCTCCATTCATGGTTTCAACTTCCTGATGGTAATTGGCAACTGGCAACCATTCTTCAAAATTCTGCAAATGAGTCACTGATAGCATTGGCCGAGGAAAAAGTGAGTAAGAAACTGATATTCTGTTCTGTACTATTCAAACTGTTAGTTTACTTCTTCGCTCTTATAGATTTTGGCATTTAGGTTCTGAAAGTGAGTTCGGAAGCTCTCGTGCCAGCAAATCCTGATATACTTGATGGTGTTGTTGATCTAATGCAACTAAGCTATTTGAATGAACCTTCAGTTTTATACAATCTCCTGTACAGATATGAGCGAGATATGATTTATGTAAGAGATCATTTTCGCTTTAGCATATTAGTGTATAGTTGCCAAATATTCTCCGTGATTTCTCAATCTTGCTCTTGTGCAGACCAAAGCTGGTCCCGTTCTGGTCGCCATTAATCCCTTTAAGAAAGTTCCACTATATGGAAATGATTACATTGAAGCCTATAAGCGTAAATCTATGGAAAGCCCACATGTCTATGCCATCACTGATACAGCTATGGGTGAAATGATCCGAGGTAATTTAAGCTACTAATACAGTTCTGATTTAATACAAGTCATGTTTAACTTGCGGTCAGCAATATATGTTAATGATTTAATTAATTCCATCTGCAGATGAAGTAAATCAATCAATAATCATAAGGTGAGTTGAGCATTTCACTAGTTATTATTGGTACAGCTGTTAAACATTCTCTTCTTCTGCCATATGGTGTCCACAAATTGAAACCTGTATTATTTCAGCCATCAAATTTCATTTTCCAAAATTTGTATGAGTGTCTTGCTCTCTTGAATATCCAACTCATGCAGTTTTTAGTAAAACCATGAAACTACCGTGCTCATCGTGCTTGTCTTACCTAAAATGCCAGTAGTAGCTTAAGCATTTTTGTTTAGATGTTAAATGTTAAAACACATGCATATGCACACGTGCGATTGGATAGTTTGGATGTAAAACCAGTCATAGTGTTGGGACTAATAGGCTTCCTTTTGTTATTTTTTTCAATGTTCATTCTTATCTATATATCCTCTGATCGTTTCCTATATATCTTTTACCAGTGGGGAAAGTGGAGCTGGAAAAACTGAGACCGCAAAAATAGCAATGCAGTATTTAGCTGCGCTAGGAGGTGGTAGTGGGATAGAGTACGAAATACTGAAAACAAATCCGATCTTGGAAGCCTTTGGTAATGCCAAAACATTAAGAAACGACAATTCAAGTCGATTTGTGAGTGACTTATTCGTCCCCTCTCAAATTTTTCGACACAAAATTATTATTTCGCGAGAAGGTTACTTGAGGTTTTGCTACTAGTGAATGAACTTAATATGAACTAATTGCAGGGCAAACTGATTGAGATTCATTTCAGTGAGACAGGAAAGATATCTGGTGCCAACATTCAAACTTGTAAGATTGCGAATTCCATGAGATATTGCATTCTGCAAGGATAGCGAAGATCCTTCTAATCAATTCTTTTCATTTTTTTCTGTCTCATCATTGATGCGGATTTTTCCCTTCAGTTTTACTGGAGAAGGTATCTACTACCCCTTTTCTGATTGCAATATGATTTGTCCTCAATATGAAAGTCGGAGATGATTTGTTCTTCTGTACAGTCTAGAGTTGTTCAATGTTCAGAGGGAGAAAGAGCGTATCATATCTTTTATCAACTTTGTGCTGGAGCTCCAGAAGACCTTAGAGGTGCAACACAACAATATTCTTTACCCTAATTAAGTTACTATTACTATCATCATGACGTTATTTTTGTCATGTCCATCAACTTACAATCTATATTGATGTTCTTCATTAAAACTCTTTGTCACAGAAAAGCTGAATTTAAAGAATGTAGACGAGTATAATTATTTGAGGCAAAGTGATTGCTATATGATTTCCGGAGTTGATGATGCCGAACAATTACGTGTTGTAATGGTATGCTTTTCCGATCCAACATCCCCAACTGTTAATCTTGTTATCCTCTTATATTTCTGACTGAAAACTTGCATATACATTTGGATTTTGGTGTGACTCAATCCAGGAAGCTCTCGATGTTGTTCATATAAAAAAAGAAGATCAGGATAGTGTATTCGCAATGGTAGCTGCAGTGCTATGGCTAGGAAATATCTCATTTTCTGTGATTGATAGTGAAAATCATGTCGAGCCAGTGGTTGATGAAGGTAAGAGTATTTCAGGTTACAAGTGCAGATCTATACTACCTGGGTGATTCGATTACACATCAAGTATACTGCGCTATAATTGCTAACATTCGTTGGCTTATGCTGACCTTTATCTGGAAAAAAATTCTATCACCATTCTTCATTTCTTTATTTACTGGCAATTATTAATGTTAATTATTCCCATTGATGGAAGAAAATTATATCTCAGCAATTAAGTGGTTGTATCTTGTTTAAAATTAGTTCAATAATATCGAATTCTATGATCTGTGTTATGCCTCAAAGAAGTTGGTTTATAGTGGATAGGAGGATGAACAATTTGCCTCAAAGACGCTGAGTTAAAACAACTATTAGAGTTTTTATTTGAATATAAACATTATTTTTGAGCTACTGCGAGTGCTTAGTTTTAGTTTGTAATGTTTGTCATTTTGCAGCTATCACTACTGTTGCTACATTGCTTGGGTGCAATATTGATGCACTGAAGCTTGCATTGTCCACTCGAAAAATGAGAGTTGGAAGAAGGAACGACACAATTATTCAGAAGCTTACCCTAGCTCAGGTTAGTTTTCTGTGAGACAGTGACTGTAGGAAGAGCTACAGATGATGTAAGATTTATAGGCTCTATTCTCTTCTATCTCACAGGCCATTGATTCAAGAGATGCCTTAGCAAAGTCAATCTATTCTTGCTTGTTTGATTGGCTTGTGGAACAAATCAATAAATCACTAGCAGTTGGCAAAAGGCGCACTGGAAGGTCCATCAGTATTCTTGATATATATGGTTTTGAATCATTCGAGGTGTTTGCTGATTTCTTACTCTCTGTAGCATTTCTGTTTTCCTTCTGTACATTTGAGTTGAGTTATTTCATTATCTTAATTTCTCTTTCATTTTTTTGTTAGAGGAACAGCTTTGAGCAATTCTGCATCAATTATGCGAATGAAAGATTGCAGCAACACTTCAATCGTCACTTGTTCAAATTGGAGCAAGAGGTGAATTTATTTGCGAATCTTATGTTATGATAATTTTATGCAGCCTTATTTTATTAACGGATGCTCGTCCCCTTCGACCTGTTCTCCTTATTAAACATGTAGACTACAGCTACTATGTGTGCAATGACATGCAAAAATTCACTTATATGAGTGCTTACTATCGGAATTCCCTGAAATCTCTCGCTTAATATGGATCATATATATGTCTTTCTGGTGCCTAATCTTCAGCGTCGTTCATCCATATAAAATAGCTAGTTACCAAAATACCATAGTGACATCTAACGATGCTGTCATTTGCTGAAAAAGAAAAAAAGATTTCTACACTTTGTATGTCCTCACGAACTAAAGTCCATTAAGTGATATACTTTGCTTCGAGGCTTAGACATAATTTGGAAAATTATGAATGGTATTCTGGACAACATAAATTAGAGTTTTTCCTTCTAGGTTTTGGAATATCGAAATGCTTCAGAAGTGGGCTTGATTTAAGATAACCCAGCATTTTGTTTCTGAAGCACATTCAATAGATTCTGTGGCATCGATCGAATATGCCTATATCATCTTTCTAAGTATGAAGTTTTGAGATTTTATCCAGGAATATGTGCAAGATGGCATTGACTGGGCAAAAATTGATTTTGAAGATAATCAAGATTGCCTCAATCTCTTTGAGAAGGTATAAAAGTCTACTTCGTGGACAAAATTTTCAGCTAATGCTGGTATCGAGTAAGCTGTAACATTGTTAATAAAATATTGCACCCTTGTTCATCGTCATTGAGATTTCAATTTCCATAGACAGCCTTGTATGCTTCATTTAAGTGGATCTTTGTTGATATTTTCTACATTTTCAATACTACATTACGAGTACTTTTTTGTTGGGGGTAATGGTACTGCTATGGATAAATATGATACAGCAATCAAAGATTAATTTGATGTTACCGGCCAATGTCTTTGTATTCCTAGATTCATATTATCTGCTCCAGAGTCCAGGCATGAATTTCTCAGATTGACGTATATTATATTTGTCTTTCTTCTTTCTATCCGGCCCTTGATTATTAACGTTTTTGCAGAAACCATTGGGTTTACAATCCTTGCTAGATGAGGAATCAACCTTTCCAAATGGCACCGATCTGAGCTTTGCCGATAAGCTAAAACAGCATTTAAGTTCTAATCCTTGCTTTCGAGGGGGAAGAGAAAAAACTTTTACTGTATGCCATTATGCTGGAGAGGTATTTGCTTATAGTTTTGCTTGTTGGCCAATTTGGTTTCTCATTTGAGTGTCAAATGTCAATGATGCTTGTACATGATTGACTGGAAAGAAATCATCAATATAACTTTAGAAAGCAATATCTCCATTCTGGCATGCTTGAGTTTTTCCTTAAATTTCTGTCTCGGTAGATGACCGTAATCACCTTTCTTGATCTCAGGTTACCTATGACACAACTGGTTTTCTAGAGAAGAATCGGGATTTGCTTCATTTGGATACCATTGAACTTCTTTCCTCTTGCAGTTGCCCCCTTCCACAGGCTTTTGCGTCGGCCATGCTTGTGCAATCGGACAAGCCTGTGGTGGGTGCATTACATAAATCTGGCGGAGCGGATTCACAAAAGTTAAGCGTTACCACCAAATTCAAGGTGAAAAAACAGGGATCATGATACCATACGAATTTGCTATCCATATAAATGTATACTGTGACAATGGTGGATCTTTCCATTTTGCTCAGTTTGTTCTAATTATTTCTTGCTATAAGGGCCAACTGTTCCAATTAATGCAACGTCTTGAGAGTACCACTCCGCATTTCATACGTTGCATAAAACCCAACAACTTCCAGTCCCCTGGTAGCTACGATCAAGGACTTGTGCTGCAACAGCTTCGTTGTTGTGGAGTCTTAGAAGTTGTTAGGATATCGAGATCCGGTTTTCCTACCAGAATGTCTCACCAAAAGTTCGCCAGAAGGTAATCACTGAAAAAGATAACATACTGTTTTTTTTATATCTTATGTTTTCGTTAGCCGTAGTGATTTGATCCTCTTCGTCATCAGGTATGGTTTTCTTCTTTTGGAGCATGTTGCCTCACAGGAACCCCTTAGTGTTTCAGTAGCAATTCTCCATCAGTTCAACATTCTACCAGAGATGTATCAAGTGGGATACACAAAATTGTTTTTCCGTGCTGGACAAGTAAAATACTTACTCCACTTTACCTGTTTATACACTCACCCCAATCTTGGGTGTATATGTATGTCTATATTTGTTTGCTAATTCTCCACATCATCCATGTTTCATGGATTGCCTTAGATTGGCGTACTTGAAGATACGAGAAATCGCACTCTACATGGCATCTTACGCGTGCAAAGCTGCTTTAGAGGCCATCAGTCTCGTCGTTATTTAAGAGAATCAAGAACAGGGATTGCCGCTCTTCAGTCATGTATGTCTTCATTGATACAGATTTTGGGATCCTGTTCTCGTCGATCAATCTATGACATGCTACTTTCTGATGCAGTTATCCGTGGGGAAAAAACAAGAACTGAGTTCTCAATCTTATTAAAGAGGCATCGAGCAGCTATATCTATCCAAAAACGTGCCAAAGCAAGGATTGTCCAAAAGAAGTTCAATAAGTTAACTGATGCATCAACAGTAATACAATCAGGTAAATATCAGTCACAAGCATGGCGATTGCATTAAATGCGAAAAATAATCCCTCTTTTATAGTCCACTGTAGCTTTTAGCTTAGGTGATGCACATCTCTTTTCTTGAAAAGCATATGACAGACGCTATTATTTCCAGTTATTCGTGGCTGGTTGGTAAGGAGATGCTCCGGAGACATAGGATTGCTGCAATTTGTAGGAAAAAAGGTATCTAAACCATCTGCATTGCCATTTTCCTTGTGTCATCCTTTCCTGTACCTGAGTTTCAGCTTGAAGATTGTATCCTTTTGTCCTGTTGAAAATCAGGGTAACGAGCAAGAAGTTCTCGTGAAATCATCCTTCCTTGCTGAACTGCAACGCCGTGTTCTGAGAGCTGAAGCTTCACTGCGGGAAAAGGAAGAGGAGAACGACATCCTCCACCAACGTCTCCAACAGTATGAAAACAGATGGTCGGAATACGAGCTGAAGATGAAGTCCATGGAAGAGGTGTGGCAGAAGCAAATGAGATCTCTCCAGTCAAGTCTCTCCATTGCCAAAAGGAGTCTTGCTTTCGATGATTCACAAAGGAACTCTGATGCCTCGGTCAACTGCAATGATGAAATCTGGGAAACGGGCAGCGACCCAAGGACCCAAGACAGCAACGGTGGGAGATCAGTAGGTGCCGGCCTAAGCGTCATCAGCCGTCTAGCACAAGAGTTTGAGCAGAGGAGTCACGTATTCGGAGATGATGCCAAGTTCTTGGTGGAGGTGAAATCCGGTCAGGCTGAGGCAAATCTGGACCCGGACCAAGAGCTCCGGAGGTTGAAGCAGATGTTTGAAGCTTGGAAGAAAGATTATGGCACCAGACTGAGGGAAACGAAGGTGATCCTCAACAAGATCAAAGACGATGGCTCGAAGAAATGGTGGAAGAGGAAGAACAGCACAAGAATGGGCTAAAGTAATTCTTTGTGGGCATAATCTGCTTCTCACTCTGAAGCAACAGGATGTGTTTTTCCCCGGTAGTAGTTGCGAGGTTACATAGTTTTGCTTGGATTGAAAATGCCTTAGTTGCCAGTAACTTATTCTTAGCAACTCATGGCAACTACCAGGTACGTGTGATGAAGGAAGGTTCTTCATGGATATTTGTTTGGCTTTGTATTTTTTCAGCAGCACTTGCTCATATGCTTATATATATATACAACGAAATCGGACTCAAATTCTATAATATTATGATCTCCTTTGAGCATTCTAATTTTTTCCAAAATAATATTTGCGAGATGTTAAAATCAGGAGCACATTGGATGCAGAAGGAAGTTGACAATCGGTGCACACAACGGCCCATCCAAGGTCACGTTATTATAACGTGGTCTTGTGCAGTTAAAAACGTGTTCTCTAAAAAAACGTTCTATGGTGGCGAAGCTTTTTAATTTATTGCTAGATATTAGGATTTTTTTTTTCAAGAAATTAGGATTAGAATCTGGAGAAATGTTATTAATCAAATTTTAATAAGGAATAATGGGTTGGGGAAAATTATTTGGAAAATATGAAAAATGCACTTTCTCTTCCGATATTCGAAATTAAAATGTAAAATCGCTTTTGAATCTTGCAATGAGTTCGAAATTAATCTTGAACTAGATATGACCCGTGGCTGAAGCCACTACACGATTAAACAATAGCAATTGTTATGACAAAATACCAAAATTCAATCAAGACACACAAAAATGAAAATGAAAGTTAATCAGAACCATGATCAACTGTCTCTCAAAATGAACGTTAAATCTCCCATGTATAGAAAATATGT
>JAOYMZ010000008.1:10986-23378 GCA_025802335.1 Pinguicula primuliflora
CAGATTTTATTTATATTTTATATTATGCTAATATATATTCGATTCTTCATATATATTAGAAAAGTAACAAAAGAATAAAAAATTAATTAAAAATTATTTGAAATTTTTTGAATTTTTAAATAATAATTTAAAAATTGAAAAAAAAAATTAGAACTAAAAAAATCTCAATTTTTACTATTTTAAATAGTATTTTTATAATAAAAATGAATAAAATTCAATAAATTAATTAAAGGAGAAAACAATTTTTTATCATTTTGTCTCGCTCACTCTCAATTCCTCTAAGTGTAATACACGCGGGGTAGTTTGCTCTTTTTTTAAACTACATGTGAGTAAATTGTCAATTTTCAAACCACAAGGGGTTAATGTGACTTTACCCTAAATCATGGGGGATAAATTAGATTTTACTCAAAATTAAAGTACAGACAGCATGTTCCGCATTCGTGCTGTCCGAGGACATTTCAGCTCTTCATCCCGACATGTAAATAAGCGGAGCCTTAAATTCGGGAAGGGAGGGTCTTACTGCTTTCATACACATAACATATACGAAAGTTGGCCTACAATGTTCATACTTCATGCGCAAATGCAACCTAATTGATAAGAGTGTTCATATTTGACTAATAGGATAATTGAAGATCGCTATTGATACTCATTTCAATAAAAAAAAAATAGGGGCACCACTACGACACTCCCTTATAAGCTCTTTGATGCAGCATGAAATAACGAAAAAAAAGATTAATTGCTGGATGCAGGAAAATCCCATTGATCAGGCACGATTAATACACAAACTCCAAGAATGTTGATTCGAACAACCTCGAATGTCATTGGAGGAGGTGAAATTCAACAAGAATTTCTCAAAGAGGCACAAAAGCTACAAATCTCAAAACTTCAAAACGTCCTCTTAACTCCTCTAAATCTACTAAAATAGAAAACCTTAACAAACCCTAAAATAAAGCCCATTAAAAGAAAGCCCATTCTTCTTGGTGATATAAACCGAAAATACGTAAAGGCTCAAATCCATCCTCCTCTTCCGGATACTCATCATAAATGGGCGGACCATCATACTCAAGATACACCACTTCATGTTCCTCCTCCTCCGGATGACCATCATAGATTGGAGCACCATCATACTCAAAATAATACTCGTCGTCCTTGGATCCCACACTTGAATCCAATCCGAACTCCAATGAATCATCAAAGAAGTACTGCCATGGATTTCATCCCCAACAGAAAATGAATCAAAATCCACGTCATTGTCGGGTTGCAAATGAAATTCCTCCTCGTATAGTTCAGGTTCTCCCACATGGAAGACCTCGACATGATTTGAAAGGTGTTGGCGATCTGAAACATCTGCCATTGAACGATCACATTGTTTGGCTTGGGAGTCGTCTCGTCCAATGTTCTGCTTGTACCATAATCAAGGAATAATTCAAACCTCTGTTAAACCTGGCTATGCGCGCAAGCGGTGGGAGGCGCAGGTGTGGTGCTGTTGACAGCGGCGAACAGTGGATAATGGCAAGGTGATGGAGGTGGCAGATCTAACTGCGGTGGATCTGGCGGCGTGCAGCGTCGAACACAACCAGTGGCAGGTTGGGTTAAGGTTTGACTCCGATACTAATCTGTTGCAGCTGCAAGATAACAAAAGATAAAATTAATCGTCGGATCCCAGAAAATCCCATTGATCTGGCACGATTAATACACAAACTCCAAGAACGTTGATTCGAACAACTTTGAATACTGTTAGGAGGCGAAATTTAACAAGTACTTCTCAAAGAGGCACAATGCCTACAAATCTCAAAACTTCAAAACTTCCTCCTTATTATGAAATATATTGTGAATGTCTCTTAGTTTTCCATTACCCCATGTACTCTATATTCAATATGCATTTGTGTAGAGCTTTAATGTGACCTTTCATCTTTTGTATGAAGCCTATAAATAGATGCTAATCTTTTGTTGTAAGTGCACATACTTGAGAAAAGGGATAAGATCTCTCCCTTTTTGTTCTTTCAATTTTTCATTGTTCTTCATATATTCATACATTTGCTCCATATATTTTATAACACGTTATCAGCACAAAAGTTCTACCGTTAAAGGGCTACAAGGTTTGGAGGAAAGTTATACCATTGAAGGGCTACAAGGTTTTGAGGAGGCTCAACCATTGAAGAACATCTTGTGACTCAACCAATTACTAAGATTGTAGTATTAATGTTTAGAGCTCAATCATTACCATAGTTCTATAT
Source organism: Pinguicula primuliflora (assembly GCA_025802335.1). Taxonomy (NCBI): domain Eukaryota; kingdom Viridiplantae; phylum Streptophyta; class Magnoliopsida; order Lamiales; family Lentibulariaceae; genus Pinguicula; species Pinguicula primuliflora. The sequence goes on from JAOYMZ010000008.1 coordinate 13,224, forward strand.
GTTATATTACATTCTAACATTTATATGTATTTTTATTTTGATCATGACAAACCTATCAAAACTTGAATTTATGGCTGTGAGAAGAATTATTTATCCTAGACTCTTAATGCTGAGATCCATGTTGATGCTATGGGCCTTGGAGATACTATAAAAGTTGCTAATACAACATCAAAGCAAGATAAAGCAAAGACCGTGATATTCATCATCATCTTGATGAAGAGCTAAAAATGTAATACCTTACTGTAAAAGATCATGTTGATCTTTGGTGAAGTTTAAAAGAAAGGTGTGATCATCAAAAAATCGTGATACTCGCTAAAGCTCGGTATGATTGGATGCATTTACACTTATAAGATTTTAAATCTGTGAACGAGTATAATTCAGCACTGTTCAAAATAAGTTCTCAGTTCAAGTTATGTGGTGAGAAACTTACTGATGAAGACTTGCTAGAAAAAACTTTCTCAAATTTTCATGCAACTAATGTGCTCCTACAGCAACAATATTGTGAGAAAAGTTTTAAAAATACTCTTAACTCATTTTGTGTCTTTTGGTTGTTGAGCAAAATAATGAGCCTTTGATGAAAAATCATCAATCACGTCCAACTGGCTATAGCCCATTCCCAGAAGTGAATGCGACTACTTTTCATAATTAAGGCCTCAGTCGTGGTCAAGATCAAGATCGTGGACGTGGACATGTGATGGGGCGTGCAAAGTGTACACGGTTAAGTTATAATACAATACATGAGCAAGGGTCAGAATCCACAGGGAGCAAGGTAAACATGTTTCAGAAAACTTGTTTCAGTCATGACATCAGTGACTTTAGAGGTGCATATCTTTTGTATGAAAAATCCGATTGACATAAACTAAAATGCTTTGGAAACCTAAGGTGATAAGGTTCAATTGTTCAGAAGACAACTTAGTCAAAATTGCAACGGAAACTAGTGTAAAAATTCAGTGAAGTGAACTAATTCAAAGCTGCAGTAATATTGCCTAAGCTAACATGCATCAATTCTGTATCTAGTTCTATCTATCAGGCTTTTCTCATTCATTCCACCACCAAACTCCTATATAGTCAGGTCCCTTTTGAGGCTCACTGACTAGTCTTCCTTGCATGTGAGACATTTTGGCTGCACAACCTCATCTCCATCCAATGCAAGGGAAAGGAAGCTCTATGGAACAGTTTGTTTGAATATGACACCTAAAATTAGGGGTCGTCCCCCAAGGGCGCAGGTGTGGGTGTGTTAGGTGTTCTACTCATGTAAATGCATCACGCTAAATACAGGAGATACGAATAAGTTCATGAAATGTGATCAATATCTCATAAACTAAGAAGCATAACAAACTCATAAACATGAAATGAGATGGACTGATATTAAGGACTGAATATTCGAATCAAAACATGTAACTAGGCTTCAGAAAGAAAGAAGCAGAAATACAGTCCATAGTGAGCAAAGAACAGCAGCTTCAGAAACTGGATTCTCTGCCTCCTCTATCCTTCTTCTATTGAAGATAATTTTTCTGGTGTCGCCTCCTTTCAGATAAAAATCGGATCTCCTTGTTCAAAGTGAAGCTTATCCAATGTGTAAGTCCTGGAAGGTGTGAGTTTACACCCAATTCCCTCGGATATGTGCTGAGCAACAGAATTATTGAGGGATAGCAGTGTCTTCTCATCTGCAGGTGCACTGATTTGCTGATATTGCTTCCATAAAGTTCTCTTGGAGAGCTCAAATGCAATAACTCCCTGAATGTAACTTGAAGGGGAACGGTTAAGAAATATTGTGTACTAATCTCAGATTTGTCCTCTCAGCCGTTTGAAAGTTATGCACTAATATGAGGGCAGGGGTGTAACTGACTGCAACTTTTGGACAGAATCTGGATATTCCGTCATAACTCCTTGTGGCGGCTGATTTTGGCTTGGAAGTCTCAGAGTGTATGTAGATAACTTGTTGTCCTAACTCATGGCAAAATCTCACTTCAATCCCTCCAGCCATTTGAGAATTTTGCATCCAACAAGGTCACTGCAGTCTTTTCCCATTCTTTACCAGATTTGATAAGATTGCTTTTTAGCATCTTTTGGATCCTTTCCCTCTTCCGGGTAATGGTCCCCTCCTTGATTGTGTGGCTTGAATTGAAGCACCTGGGCATGTATGAATTGATATCACATGTTGATATGTGCCTTGGACCCTTTGAAATGTGCACAAACTCAGCCCAAGTCCGGTTTTCACACTTTGAGCAGAATTCCTTCATTGCTGCACATTTCTGGATTCCTTGCATCTTGCTGATACTTGGCTCCAGAATTAGATTGCACACTCGCTAGGGTGAGTAACACCCTCGCCAGATGATGCTCCCTCGCCAGCATTGCTGCTGCATCTGGTATGGACAAATTTTGTCTGAAATTTGCAGGAATTCCATCTTTTAGCCTCTGATTTACATAGGTTGCCGATCATGAGCTTTGATCATGCATTAATACAATTAAGCACGAAATGAGGTGCAAAAATATGTATTTAGGTAAATAAATCAATGAAAAAGCATGTAAAATGAGCCTATAAAATACATATGAAATAGGCTCATCACTTACCCAAAAATTCCCCAGCCAGCCTTTGATAATTAATCAACAGTCCCCTCCCGTGGATCTTACTCCTAAAATATTTCTTCCTAACAACCATTTCTCCAGCTCTGTAATTCTTTCTCCCATTATTATAATCCAAATTCCCGGCCAAGCCAGAGTCCATCACCCTCGCTGGAATGAGCCCTCAACTGGCAGGCTGGCATAATTAAGCCAGCCATCTTAGGCATTGGATTGCCATGTTCCTTCCGCCTCTCAAATTTTGATTTGCACATACGTCCGCGTATGTATAGTAGCATAAAGAACTTTCCTTTTGATAAAAACAAAAGAAAAAAGGAACCTGGATTACCGATATTTGGTCATTGGCCATTTTCGGCGATTTCAGATCGCTGGAAATTTTTTTAAATATTTTTGGAATTATTGCATTGGAATCTTTTAGGAATCGGTCATAGGTTTTGATTTCGACGGCTTGCAAAAAATAAAACTAAAATTCTATTAAATAAACATTTTAAGAACAACAAACTTAATCCTAACCTTAAATGGTGTGTGACGAGTTCGAAAATAAAATTTAAGACCGCCTCCTAAAAAATATCGATGCTCATGAATTTTTTTTTCGGCGACCTGAAGTCGCCGATAATGCCCAATTACCGATTTTCGGTAATCAAATTTGTAAGCATTTTCCAAACTAAATTGGCCAGTCCATTTGTCATGTGAAATTCTAACAAGTTAATGAATAGAGAGAGCATGGTAACAGTTTTCCAAGACAGTCATCGAACAGTATAAAGAGAACTTAAGAACCTACCGGTACAGATCGCCAAACTAAACATAATTCATATCCAATGTTAAGATACACAATACAATACTGGTACACATTAAACAAGTCAATGATATATACAAACTCCCGGTTTCAACAAGGGATAGATAAAACGTGAACAAGAAGAAAGAATGGGGAAAAAATTGAGTCCTATCCCTGCAAATTTTCACCAATAGCTCGCTGCACCTGGTGATAACTTGTATACAATTCAACCATTCCCCGGTAGGTAAGTACAACAGCGTCTGAAGGCGTCCACTATATTCCCTCTCACCATCTGATAATGATCTATTCTGTCTGATTCACGCAGGAAACTGGGAGGATAGATGTCGTCAACATAAAAATAACAATATTGTATCCAGAAATTAATTTACACCCGCCCATGGAAGTGATTACGAAACTGCTTCAAATTTCATCCTCTCTTCCAAGGGAACATCAGAATCTCCAATGTGGTTGATTATTCGGCATTTGGGTACTGGTTTTTCTAGCATAGACGTCCCCTTGAACATTATCATTTGCCAACATGTTTTCCTGTACCGCAAAAGCTGCAAATAAAACATAGGAATAGCCATGAGTTGTCAGCAAAACTATGTTGTCTTCCTTATACAAATATCCGTATGGGCTCGAGAAGCTCGGGGACTTGCTTGCCTGTTCTACTGGTATCTTTCCAAATCCAAACTTCTCTATCCAAATTGACTTTGCCTCATCTGATGCAGGGAGGACAAGACTTTTTACATTGAGAAATGCAAGCAATTTCTCAATACAGGAACAAAGCATTTGAAAATATCCCTGGAAAGCCATTTCATTACATAAGCAAAAAAAATGCAGGTTTATATTTAATTCAAATAGCTTTTGAGCTAAGATGAAGAGAGCAAGCATTAATATGCGAAGTAGCCAAAGAATAACATTAAAGACAAGCAGGACCAAGGTATTGATATTCACAAGAAAGCTTTTACACTACGCATATAATAGAATATTAAACGTTCATTACAGAATTAATACATATCGAAATCCAACTCCTAATCAGAACAGTGATATTAATAAACCTCATGGACAAAGAGCTGGCGAGCACTTCCATACATCAAGCCACTGAAGGATTTCATACAAACTAAATGGAGAAGAGCAGTTTTGAATTACTTACATTACATGATTTCATCACAAAGTCTTCGTAATGGTTACTATTTCTCCATACTTTTTTTTAAAAAATGGGTGAAAACAAATCATCTTGGCAGCATTAGCAAAAGTTCTTTGATATACATAACAGCTCAATCTATTGCACAAACACCATGCATTCGTGTATACAATCTCACCGAGTGAAAAGTTACCTTTCCCTGAAAAGCTATGCGAGTAGCAGCAAGAGGGAGTTCGGCGATTTCTTCTCCAAAAATCCGAAGGATCCCAGCAGATATAACTGTCGAACTGCAGCGAAGGCAAAAGTTCTAACTTGTAGATAAATTTACAAGTTTATCAACAGCCCCACAATAAATGGGAAATGATGGTTCTTACTTCACTGTCAGAATAGCACAATACATTCCACTGAAGTCTTGACCCCTTATATTCCTCCTAGAAGAGATAGTGGCACAGCGAGATGCAGTGAGGTCCCTCTCCCAATCATATGAAAAGAAATGTCTAATAGATCTACAAAAGAAATGGTGCATACCCATAAACCAAAGATGGAATGAAATCTCGCCCGGTTTCTGAATCAACAATTGGGTCAAAGCATTCCTGATACACGAGTTATTAAGCAATAAATATCATTAAAATTTAAGCTGAATCAGCTATAATTTTTCAGCCAGACAATCTAAGCCAAAAAAGACAGAATAAAACAGTCCAACCAAGTTGACTTTTGACAAAGGTTGTGCTTCACTCGATGCTGAGGACAATGCATAGAATATCAAGCAGCTGAGACTTTGCATACGATCAGGATAGTCATGACAGCATAATTGCACGGGCAAGTAAATGCAATGATTCTTACATGAAATATGGCTACTGCCTGCGATAACAGTAGTCTGGTTTCACGTGACGCAATTTTTCCATTCAATAGTCTCCACCTTACATCAAAATCGCTGTCAGAAACAGGATTCTTTCCAATTTGCTTCTCTTTTAGAAAGTCTAGAGAAGGATCAGGAAGCTTTTCTTCCCCAGCATTCAGTAAATTCTGCAGCGCAGAGTATATCCATTTGCAATTTGGTGAGCAAAACCATTTTCCTCTCGGAAGTTCCTGCATCTCAGAAACACAGAGACTTACAAGATGCAATAATGCTAAATCCTTTAGGAAATCTCAAATACATTCGCCTAAATTTTCTTACCTTTAGATCAGCCAGTTTGCATTTTTTCAAACAGCCCACATGGTATTCTTTCTCACACTGGCAACCAAGAAATCTTTTTGAGTATTTTGCAATCAACATAACATAATCATGAGCAAATGCAGAAATGAGTACCTGGTCACAAAGTATGACAGTGCGAGGTCCAAAACCTGACTTACTAAAATCATATCCCCTGCAACAAAAACATAATTTATAGACAAGTATAAATTAACTGCCGCATTTTTCAATCATTGTGACCCACCATTATGGATCTAACCTAAGCTCAATGTGATAATGTTTTTATTTTTCATGTTACCTGCAGATCACACACGCAACAACATCTGCCTCTTCTGGGTTCTTGACAATGCGAATGCAACGATTAGTTATTTGTTCAATTGGGTCTACACCCGATACCCTCCCAGCAGCTACAGCATTGGCATTCCACATAACAAATTTTTCCCTCTCAAACATATTTTGGCAATATGTGCAATACCATTTACCATCAGGGATGCTTGTCAGAGATGCACATTCTGCAATCCATGGCATGCTTATAATTACAAGAGCACAACAAACTGCTAATCTTTGAATTGTATTGTAATGATATGAATTTTCAAAGAAATGTAAAAGAATAGTTTTTATGGAAACAACTGCTGAATCAGAAACTGATGAAAAGAAAAAGGGTCAGGATTTCTGGGAGTTTGATACTGGATCAATAACTTATCCTAGAATTGCATTAGCAAGCAGCAGCACAAAACCAGTGGGTGTTGAGAGTACACTTAAGTAACAGTATATGTTGCAAGGCAAGACTGACGCAATGAATGTGCCAAAACCACTGTTATCAAATACGGACTAGGCGGCTGCAACATGCGGGCAGTGACATGACTATGGATAACGCGCTGCCGCTGGCAGCAACAACAGCCCATTTGAGGCCACCTAGGCAGCCTTTGGCATAAGAAACCTTGTCACTCGGTTTATTTTTAATTTTTTTAATATTTTTAAAAATATTTTCGCCTATGCAACCTTGGTGCTCGCCCTCTCACTGCCATGCTGGTGCCAATGGAAATTTAGAACACTGGCCAAAACTAAAGTCAAGCTCATTAATAAAATTCAAAGCAGTTGAGACTGCCATAATCTCCCATGAATGATCTTTTGATTCTTCGATCATAATTCTCAAATTATTTCCCATAAAGCATGCATCTAGCTGTTTTCCAAGAAAAACTACCTCATCTATTCAATGTAACGATCCAAGCATTGATCTTCTTTGCTATGACTGATGTCATCGAAATCTACCTCATCGATTCATTGTAACAATCCAAGGAATGATCAATTATGTTTATGACTGATGTCACCCTCCAGATGATTAACAAATTATTCAAGCAAACAAATTCAAGTCAGATACACTCACGTTCTTAGCCGTAGGAGCTAACCAAACATAAGATATGTACGCACTGAGACAATAAAAGTTTTCTCACGTTCAGTTCAACAAAGAATTGTTTGTGGAACTTTACGAAATCATAGAATCAAGCTTCTTAAATAAAGTGTGTTGACTCATACAGTAAATAGTGCATACTGAAAAATCTGATCCAAGCAGAATGGGAAACGCAACAAAACAAGAAAAAAAAAATCAGGGAATTGAACAAAAAGGCCGCGGGATACAGAAAGTTTCAATTTTTAAGGGTGAATGCAGAAGAAAAAATAATCACCTTTGTTTTTTTTATAGGTAGGGTTTAGGGTTCCCTAAATCTTAAACCCTAAATAATCACCCTTGTTTGTTTTTGTGGAACTTTACGAAATCATAGAATCAAGCTTCTAAAATAAAGTGTGTTTGACTCATACACAAATAGTGCATACTGAAAAATCTGATCCAAGCAGAATGGGAAATGCAACAAAACAAGAAAACAAAAAATCAGGGAATTGAACAAAGAGGACGCGGGATAAAGAAAGTTTCAATTTTTAAGGGTGAATGCAGAAGAAAAAATAATCACCTTTGTGAAAAGACCTTGGGCAGCCATCACAAAGTACCAATTTACCACCATCTGCACAAATGATGCACAAGTCATCATTGTCTTTTGAAGAACTATTACGCCCTTTTAGCAAAGAGATGGCATATTCATGGAGGGAGACTCCATTTGAAGTATATATATACATATAGCTGCAGTGAAATGAGAGGAAATCAGGACATAAAATCATAATGGAAATATGCATGTGAAATGCTAATGGTAATGACTTGAAGCTAAATATGTGATACTAACGGTTTTCGTCGGGAAGCCCAACCAGCATGACTTTCAAACAGAGACGGACTAACCTGATCACGGTAGGATGATAAAATGAGACATTCAAAAAATCAAGTATTTCGGATTAAAAATGAAAATCGTTACCAAAGTGCTACAACAGTGGCAAATTATTCCTGGTCCCATCTTATAGCCATCTCGTAGTTTCTACGAACAGCATAAAAAAATAAATCGATATCTTGCAGTGTTTAAAAGAAGTAATGAGAATCTTCCGATGGTGCAATTGAATAACAAATCAAATATGCAACTAATCAGACACCTTGCCATTAGAATAATATGCAACTTCAGTGCCATCTGGTAATCCACCATTCTCAAAGACCAACTTATGCATCCTCTGATCTCTGAGTAGATAGCAAGAGGAAATTGAGATTTTCTCTTAAAGACAAGTTAATAATCATAGAGAACAAACAAGTTGTAAGTATGATGCTACAACTTTTTAGTTATCCTCATTAATGTTTGTGCAGAGTCAGATGCAAATCCATCTTTTATGGACTTGGAAAGTGATTTAGTCTTGGCCATCCTGAAAAAAACAAGACACAAAATTAAATGGAAGTCATTTTGTGAACTTATATCATAAAGATACACGAGGCCAATAGGGGGTACTTTTTTAAGATCTTCCTGGAAGCATTGTTATTTACTGAATCGTGCAAGGGTGAACTATCATTTGAAGTTGGAACAGGAGATGGCTCATATACAACCAAAGCATTGCTGGTCAAGTTCATGACAGAAGGTGATGGCGATAACCTTAGCATTCCAAACAAGTACACATGAAGGACTATTTGATTCAAAGCTTTATGTACAATATTATTTTAACTGAAAACGGAAGTATACCATAACTACACATGATAGAGAAAAGCACAAGAACCTTTTTTTTATGTTCCACTTGCCCTTCTTCTTGGCACCCCGCAAAGAAGGTTTTACCAAAGACTTCGTTTGATTAGTCAACTCTGGATGCCTGAAAATCGGAAAAGTGAAAATGGCAAACACAAGACTGTAATATATAGATAGAAAAAGAAGAAAATACACACTTCCTTTTTTTCCTCCCTCTACGGCCTGTTTGTTGTGGAATGTCATGCACCCCACCATTTTCAGATAATGTTAACCCTAGGAGTGGCTCTAATGGCCTGGAAGAAGCAAAAAAAGTATCAACAAACAGAAACGGCAACATATCCAATCTTATATTCAGGCATCTTTTTACGATTTATACACTTTAGGCTGGTCCAACTAATAAACTAACTGACATTTACAGCACATCGCTGAAATAGCACATATATACTCAAAATAAGTTCTGTTAAGAGAATAAAATATACTGGCTCGAAATGCGCTATATAGAAACCCTTGCAGACTGTAAAAGCTACTGACTACAAAATGTATCTAAAATTGGGATTCAAGACCTCGACGATCAGGTAAAGCACTATGTGGATCATTCATCCTCAGCACCTGTCTATGCATCTATCATCTAGTGTGCATAATGCTGTAGTGCACAAACATCATTTAATATGATAACTTACCAAACAAGTTTTCCACACACATAAGTTGGTGCATGCATGCATCAATTAATGAGGAAAGAACATTTCACTAAAAAAGGTACCTTGATTTCACACATTCTGTATCAACGTCAGAATTCAGGGTAATCATGCAAGAATCACAAAGTAGTTCAAGCTTCACAGCTGAAGTAGCAAGAAATGACCCTAGAAACCAAAGCACAACAATAAATTTTCAACACATGAAAATGAATGTAAAGAAATTAATGTTTTGTGCATAATACATAATTCGTAACATTCAAGCAACATATTCCTCACCTCCACAATTCCGGCAGACGACAGATTCCTTCACAGGCATAGGGCCGATGAAGTTCTGCACTGTTTCTTCTAATGATTTTACAGAAGATTTCCGGCATTCCTTGACAATATCTAGAAGACTTTTTCCATTTTCCAAACATATATACTGTGATGCACGTCTATACGATCTGCAAGCATGTATCTCAAATTGGCAAGGCGGGACAACCTATAAAAGTTTGAAATTTAAGACAAATTACGAGCCATGTTTGAGATGCACAATCTATATATGTATATATATATATAATGGGTAAACTTCGTATGCTCAGCCCTTGCGTGCTCAGTCCGTACTCAACTTTTCGTAGCATCATCCGTTTTCGAAATTGGTCGCACCATTGGAAAGCTTA
>JAOYMZ010000008.1:28478-41084 GCA_025802335.1 Pinguicula primuliflora
GTGGGGTTTGATGCCATATGAAATTCATCAGATTTTGTCTGGTAGAAAGAGCATCAGGGGAATGAGTGCGAAATATAACACTGTTGAACCAACAATACTTTTTTATTGGTAAACAAAGAAAGCCTTTCTGAATAAGGATAACTTGCCCGTTCAATTGATGCCCGCTCTTCAGGCGTGACAGTGACAGTGATAACCTGCGGAGTTCCTTCAGCTGGCTGCCCTGATATGTTCCTACAAGCATAATACTTGTATGTGATCAGAATATATAAGAAGAGGCAAGCGAACACAATAAGGTTCCTACAATATTCAAACCATTCTGAGTTCAGCATTTGTTATGATAATATTCAACACAAAAGGATTTGAAATCCTCGAGTCCATTCAAGTTGCATTCTCAGTGATTATGAGAACTGGAAATGCATTTATCTTGCCACTACAAAGTACCAGTAAAAGATAACATAAAAGCATGTGTGATCAATTGAGTTGCATCTGACAAAAGAACCAAAAAAAAATCAATTGAGTTCAATATCTCACCCTTCGCCTTCAATCGGTTCATCTATAAGGCGACTTAGTAAGCCAGGGTGTTCTTGAATGAACTGTACCGATTGTGGATATTGGTTTCCAAGTTCTTGAAGCATTGGCTGCATACCACGAAAAAAATTAATGGCATTATCCAAAGAGCAATAGCATCATATATAAGCTAATAGTTGAAATAAGTACCTCCCACAGTTGAGGATTTGCTTGCACCATACCTCGTAATACTTGAAACTGAAAATTAAGTCGTAGAGAACAGAATAAGAACACAAAAATAGTTATATTTTCCACAAAGGAACCCATTTCTGAAAACAGCCTTCTCTACCTGTTCAATAGTGCGAATAAAATCTGAGGTATCAGAACTTGCATTTGGATCCACAGTTGGGAATCCCTGGATTCAGAAGATAGAAAATCATTATCTGCGTGATTTACTTGAATGAATAATTATTTTGTTAGTTAAGGGGTTCACAGTTCACACAACTTTTTACCTGTGGAAACAGATCCAATGGGCTAGAATTGGGACCGCTTGAAGGTGGCACTGGCTGCGTAGCATTCACATTCACAGGTTGCGCAGTAGCAGGAGGTTGAACACAAAGAGGGACTTCTGCTTGCTCTGAGATCCCCTGGAATTAAACCAAACTGAGAAATTGAACAACAATAGAGACTCACGTAGCAATAGCTGGTACAGGTGCAGGTGCTGCTATTACCGGTCCTGTTGGCAGGGACGTAATACTCGCAGGTTGGGGCTACAGATACAATCAGATAAAAAATATATTACCATATGGTCTAAATAAATAAACACCCCACATTGCATTCTTGTGATAAAATCTCGTAACTTAAATATACTAACAGACCACCAAAACTACTGTTAGGGTAATTTAAAATTTAAATTTTGCAGCCCACTTGGGGAAATGATAAGTTAGTTGTATGGGATTCTAACTCTTATGGCAACCCGAAACTGTAAAAGCTAAAGAATGATTTCTTGGCTAAAAGATAGGTGCAGGCTGCATACATTCATCCTGCAGGGATAAACACATCGCAATTCATTTCATGTTTAATCTACAAATGCCAAATATAAAAAAATTTATGAACTTACAGTGCTCGATTGTGCCGTAGATGTTGTAGAAACTCCACCCGATGAAGCCCTATTCTACAATATTTATAAAATCGGTCGTAAGCCAATATTGCAGGAGCTCTAGTGTTGCGAAAGTGCAAAAGAAAAAGCTAAAATATGACATCCAGGAAAGAATGAAGCCACTGCTTTAGTTCCGATACGATAAACATCCATTGCTGCTTTATTTAATGTTAGGGTATATCATAGTTCTTTAGGATCGAAAGAGCCAATCTCCTTGACAGTACAACTTAGAAACAATAGAATTGAAGACGTAATGTAACCAGATAACCGATAAAAATTACCTTTGACAGCATAATCACAACAAAACTGTTCTCCGTAACTTTATTCTCTTCCAGGCTGGTCTCGTCCTTAAGAACTTTACCTTGACGGATAAGCATCTGCTGACCAGCTGGGTAGATTTCAGAACCCTTGGCCGTCTCAATACTTTTCTTCAGATCAGCAACCTATAGTAAGAGAACAAGAGATTTAAGAAATCTACAGAGATGTACAATACTTAACATCCAAACATTTTGCTTTAATGAAAATAATCAGGATGGCGTAAGAAAACAATAGGAAAAAGAGAACTTCCAGTTAAATGCAGATAACAACCCATGGCCATTTATTTCATCATCACATCCAAAGAAGTTCCCCAAAAAAAAACCATAGCACACAAGGATTTTAGAAGCTTCATTTGATTTTCACGCTCATAGAGTGTCAACTCTGTCTCATGAACTGCCCGAATTTAAAGAAGAAAAAAGAAAAAAATTATATATTATGGTTGGGTGAGAACGAATCTCCAACTAATAACCAGAAGTAATATATCATATATACCAGCGGGTAGATATCACAGAACATATTATTTTATTTTTTGCGCTAAGTACAGTGTAGAACATACTATATAAGTACATTATACAACAGAACATCAGAAGGTCCTTAAAAGGTGTTCATTGTTTTCAATTAACACATGCTTCAAGGATACAAACAATCTACGGATTCATAAGATAGAATAGGTAGTAATTTATTTTCTTAACGAAGAAAAGGTCGTGCTTCATCCAATTCTTCCCGACAAAGAACCTGCTAACATAAAGGTTGAGGGCTTGAGGCTACATAAGAGTGTTTCTGTAGAACACAAGCCACCGGTTATAGTTTTAATTTTCTTTTTTTTTTTCCATCAATGTCCCCGTAATTTTTCAAATACCTCAAATATTGAAGGGATCAAACGACGTACAAAGCTAGTTAATGATAGCAATTGATGAATTCTTCATTAACACCATCATTCACTAAGCATGCAAATCGCGAGGAATAAATCAGTTCAAACTGACAACGGAAAATAATAACATTAACGATACAGTTATACTAGAAAATCCGGTAGAACATTATATCACCGCTCCTCCCGCCTCCATGTTCCAGGGGAAAATACAAAATTCCGATTTCAAAACCGTAACGACAGTGCCAATTGCCCCGATAGAAGACAAAAAAAAATCAAACCAGATGAGAAACCAAACAATGAGAGCTCATACAGTGTCCGCGGGGTTCACTTCAATAGCAAAGTTCGTGCCCTTCAGAGTCTTTACGTAAATCTTCATCCTCGTCAGGAAACTTTTTTCTTTTGAAATTGTAGCTCGACCTCAGAAGTCCAGCTCCGGCAGCGCGGCGGCGTCGTTTGACGTCGAAATTTTTCGAGCTCTGACGGGGTGGAGAAATGAACAGTATATATATTTCAGCTTTGCTAAAAAAAAAGTATATATATTTCAATTGAGAAAAAAAAAACCTGGTTGTACTTGTATTGTATCGAACCGAGGTGAAAATACCTTCCATTTCAAATCCTACGGCCCAATAACTTGGTGCAGTTTTTGTGGATGCTATATACTATTCCAAAAGACCAATAATATGGGTTCATACGGCCCAATAAACGATTTTTTAAATATTTTTTAATTTAATATTATTGCAATGTTATTGAAACAAACCGTTCACGAACAACGTCTTTTACACTTTGTTCAAATGAGCGGAGCTTAAATTTGTTCGCAAATGTTAATGAATGAATGTTCGTAGATGTCCAAGCCACAATTATCAATTAAGATAAAAAGATTAAATTCAATCACAATTTCATAAATATTAAAATATATTCGTTCAAATATAATTATTCTAAATAATTCATCATTATCTGGTTGAAAACATAATTGCATATGAAGCATAGGACCTTTCCGGATTATCACTTCCTGAGCCAGTAAAGGAGGTCCATCCTTACAGTAGAAAGGATCTCTGGGGATGACCGACCAATATGGACCCCTTGTAAGGAAGGATCCTTCCGCTTTAAGAAAGCATGAGGGCAGAAAAGAGTAGCAGGTTCAAGCAAATCTGGGATTACTTTGTTCCTGCAAAGGCCAGTCTATTATTATGGAGAGCTCTGCACACAGCTTTGTCTGTTGATAATAATGTACAACGATGGGGTGTTATTCTAGCATCTCGGTGCGACTACTGCCTGCTAAAACCACAAGAGGAATCAGTCGAACATCTGCTGGTTTCTGGGGAATTGGCCTGTACTGTCTGGCAATATTTTGAAGCAAGGCTTAACATCTTAACTGATGGCGACTCTCTGGAGCAAAAACTTATGTAGTGGCGGAAAATCATCCCACTAGTAATATGTTGGTGTATTTGGAAGCATATGTGCCAGATACGATATGATGACATCTCTCTAAGCTTTGGATCTGTGATCACTATTGTACAAATTCTGTCAAGGGACATTTTGGCTCATAGCAAAGCATATCGACCTATAAGGGATGAAGAGAATGAATTATTGATGGCTGCTGGACTTTTTCTGCCTGATTCTCCTACTGTTATCAGTCGCAAAGTGTGGACTGGTCCTATCCCCCTGCTCTCAGATTGACACTAGCTTGGAAGTATTCTACTGTGAGTACTGCTACTGGAATAGGTGGAATTGTCTGAAATCATGAAGGCAAACTGGTTGAAGCATTTTTCGTTGGAAGTGGCCGGAAGATAGATGATTTGGAGGTTCTCCAACTCTGTGTGCATCGCTATCATGTTTACGAGTTCACTCTGGAAGTAGAACTTCTGAGATCGCTTCAATATTTGATGCATACAGCGGATAAATATACCTAGGAAGTCTATGTAAGAGCTGTAAATATGGGTACTCTCCTTAATCAAGCTACTCATATCAAACTCCTGCCCACTAGCTTGAAGTATATGAAAATTGCGGTGTCTTTAGCAAAATGGGGACTAGAGAATGGCGATCACAATGTCTTTGATGAAGAAGAGCTACCAGATCGTACAAAGCAGCTGCTACATCAGTGTGTGAATGAATATCAGCTAAGAAGATGAGCAACTCAAGTTGGAAGCCTCGACTACACTGGGTCCCTAAATTGGATCTGTATGTGGTCTTAAACTGTTTGGAGGTGTTTGCTCAATGAGGAAATACCTCCGGCAAAGGTAACACTGCACTGGGATCTATCTTCTACTCAGTGTGATTGTTATGTACTCATTGTGAGATTGTTGGTTGTTTTTTTAATTGCTGGTATTGATGGCATGGCAGGTGAAACTTGGCGTTTCATTCTCTTCCAGGAGGGATCCATAAAACCGCCGAGCACAAAAATCCCCAGAGATGTAGCTACCACAGCTGCACATCTCCCGACAGAGGTATTTGCTGCTATATTTCTCGAATTGCTGGACGCTAAAGAACAGGAGGGCTGGAGAACTAGAGCAGCCGCATGATAGTGATCATGCTGTGGAGGGGTCAAAAAGGTTTGGGACAGCAGCGTCCAGTTCCAAAATGCTGCAGTACCTGGAGGAGTTCTGGTGAATACAAAAATTGACTAGAATGAGCACAAGACTCAGAGCAGAAGGCTTCCACTCAAAAATCAAAAAAGGATCCGACGAGAATGAGCACAAGAATTAGAGCAGAAGGCTTCCCACTCAAAAAAATAAAAAAAGGATGGATACAGCCCAGAATGAACACAAAGTTTCCTGATTGTAATTTTTGGATGTTTGATTTGTTTCCTTTAGCTTTTCTTTTTCTTTATTGGGCATACATTGTAACGCAAAAAATTTTGGTGGAGGAGGACGATCGCCCAATAAAATTTTAAAAAAAAGGAAAAAAAGAAAAAAATAATTCATTATTAATATTTAGCAATAACATTAAAAGCTTAAATTTATCAATTCTTAATCTCTATCAATAATATTCTTCATCCTTTTTATTTTTTGAGGATATGTATAGTCATTATTTCAGCATCTAACTATCATAACAATATCTCGACCATTAGGCCAACCCCTCGTTGACTAACCATGTAATTGTACCCTTGTAATTGTTGAATTGGGTTGTCATCATAACTTTGGTGCTTGTTGCAACATATTCTGGTAGCAATTTTCACAGTAAATTTTCCGTATCTTGTCTGAATATCAGTATATGATCTGTGTAACCATTTGTTTGTCCTTTACCTGTACCTATAGAATAAGATCAATTGTTAGTGAAACCAGGTCCCATCTCTCCCATTCATCTAGTTCCCTTCCAGTGATAACAAGAATCCTCTCAGAATTTGATTCCCACTTTTAGGCAGTGTTCGAGAAAGCGTTAAACGGACCCTAAGCGGACAGGAACCACTCAGCGGACTAGGCACCCACCTAAGCGGGTAAATAAGCGGACTAGGCACCCACCTAAGCGGGTAAATAAGCGGACTAGGCACCCACCTAAGCGGGTAAATAAACGGCCTAAGCGGGAATTCGGACAAGGCAGATAGCGAGATTCTAGCGCTAAGACAGCTCCTAAACGGCCTAAGCAACCTAGAGTCCTTTTAGGTACCATTGGTCTTGATATATTTCTGCACCTAGTGCCAATTGAAAATCAAGCCAACTGGAAACAGGCCATATGCGTGACACGGTTGTTACATAGAAACTGATAAGTTATAGCAGAAGATCGTGGCTTAGGCTTATCAAAAGTTAAAATTAGACTTACAAAGAGAAGTTAACAATGCTATATGATTTCGGGATAAAACAGTTAGCTTTACTAGCATCTCATCGTGAAAGGGTTTTCCCCAAATACAAAACCATTTATAATATATCTTACATCTCGCTGAACTGCTTCGAATCAATTTCCGACAGTCACCAAGTCTGATTTCACCTTTTTTCTGATGGGCTTCACAGAAAGTAACTTCTCTTCCTGTTATTCTCCACTAATGATCGCGCCTTCAGTAAAAAAAAAATGGTTTATAACTCGTCAAACGGTAAACAGACTTCTTATTTCTTACTGTACAATATGTAACTGACAGAAGGTAGATGCTTACCATGCTCATACTTCTATACAGACTGAGCGTGAGGGTTAAATATCACCACTACAGAGCTGAGTTACATTAAAGAGTTCTTTCTCCCCGTATATATTTATCAAGATTCAGAGATGGAGTAAAGGTTCAAGAAAATGACCAGTTGATTCACCGGATACGCCGTTGCTGATGATAAACAAGTTCTTCCATTTCCTTGATGGGTATGATTACCAGATTTTGGTATTGCATTGCAGCATATGATAATAGACAGCAATCATGCTCGGATAAAGAATCACCTTCCATATCAATCACTGTGTACGGCTCCTAGTGTTGAATTAAATGATACGGGTGAAGGAAGTTGGGGAGACGAGATATATGTCCCTTTAGACATTGCAGCGTCAATAACGGGGGAGTAGGGTTTTGTCACCTTCCTCTTCTGCAAAGCCTGATCAAAGACAGCCAAAGGAAATTAAACGCGTCCGGTAGAGAAAAAAAGGTTACCGAAGCACCGTTCGCAGTATTAAAGCAGAGTTAAGGATGCATAAAGACGATCTCTCTTATCCATATGTACAACAGAAAAAAGTAAAACAAAGAAAAACTCAGCACCTTCGCCTGTCCGGAACTGTAAGTTGATCTTGCTTGTTCAATTGCAGAAAAAATCTCAAATGCTTGGTTTGAATCACGGTAACACTTTATGGTGCGATTTTGATCCTTTGCGTCCAAAGATTTACCATGAAAATATATAATAACCCGGGATGGTGGTGAATTAGGCTGGTCTTTCTTCCCATGGGCTAGTTCCATTGTTGCCAAGTCATTCCACAACATCTCCCAGAGCACGGAGCACGGATCCCGCCCAGGGTTAAACTTTTTCTGTGCAATAAGGTTTGATGGTTGCTGAAACAGATAAGAACTGTGAGGGTGAAATACAAGTTAACTGCGACAATCAATATAAATTGCTAAAGTCATTTATTTTCACATAAAGTGCAGGTTGACAACATATTCAACTCACCTGTAACAGAATAACCCTTCGATGTGTAACCAAAACAATTCTCCCTTTAGGAAGGGCGAAATGATCCTCGTACGCATCTGTTAAGGCGAACTTTCCACGCACCTTAAATAGGTCAACTTGACCAAAAAATGAGCCTGACTCCGCAGTTTGCAGTATGACCTTCAAGCTCAAATAATAAAACTAAGATTCGAATTCCAGACTAAATAAGCAAGAAAAAAAAAGTGACCAAGGATTAGATAGTTCAAAGCTAATAGTTCTTAGGCAATAAAACTTATGGAACTATTCATTGTCTCCGAGAGTATAATATGATAATTTGGCGTAGCCAAAAAGAGTCGGGAAGATTGTGGTGAGCAAACAGTAACAATATTTCCATCACGAGTACAGCACAGAGAACAAAAGTCTACCTGCCCCTGTGCTTTATATTCATCATATGGCCTAAGCAAACTATCACCACCAATAGCACGAGCAAGTCTTCGACGAATTAGTTGATCATCAGAACCAATGGCGGATGCTATCCTCATTCTCACTGCATTGGCGCCTTCTGTAGTTTTCGATAGAAGATCTAAAGCACCACTAACCGGTTGAGCAGCGACACCTATCATCCCCTTTCCAAATCCCTGTACAAAACCCCCAACACCTGATGCTTTTGCGCCTTCAAGAGGCTTTGTCAAAATACCAGTAACTCCACGGAAGAGGCCTTTAGCTAAGGCGCCCCCACCTTCTCTAATGACATCACCCAAGTCCTCTACACCTTTGCTACCCTGGAAGATGGATATAATTCCATTCAGATTTTAGACAACCGACGGCCGAACACATTCCAAAGCCATCGAAAACCGGCAGGCAAGATATTGCATGAAGTTAAAGAAGAAATAAAATAATAATACTATCCGAATAAATCTAAGGACTATCCAAAGGTGGGCATGATTGATTCTTTGTTGAGAGTGGCAAACAAGGTAAGAAATGATACTGGGAAAAAAGCTCTGTTTCCTCGAAGCTTGCTAAAATCCAACTACAATGAGTTCAGTAAATGGTCGGAAGATGAAGGATCAGACACCAACAGAATTAAAGATGCCGAGGGGTATGAATATCATAGTGGGATCTTGTCTGAACATCAAAGGTATTCTACACACAGCAAATTCTGATCCAAGAATATCAACATGTGACAGCTGGGTTTGGCGATTACCGTAGAGGAGGCTTTGTTTGGTCAAAGTTTGTGCCCTAAGGAACGATCGAAATTGGGTAAACTGTCATTCATTAACCAATTCTCCTACTTCTCTAATAATTTCACTAACCTTTCCGATTTTCAATTAGTTTGGCTGTAGACAAGTCAGCATCCATATTTTGACGAAAATAACAGTGCACAACAAAAAAAAATTTTCATCCAAATTTCAATATTGTTCAATTGGAATCACAACGAAGGAAGTAGTGCGAAAGTCTCTACGCATCGCTTGAGTTTCAATAAGCAGAAAACTACGCATCTAGTCACTCAAATCTAGTGCAAAGGGTTTCTCCACGAAGCAGACTATACAAGTCAGGTTTCACACAAACTAGTCAGTATAGCAATACCATAATTCGCTGCCAGAATTGGAAAACTTCTTACTTGTTTTTGCCGACCTTGTATGAATTTCTTGTCCATTGATAAGGCAGCGACACCTTTGCTCATATGACCAAGTGCACTACTTGCATTACCTAAAATATCAACCCCCGAAAGTAGCTGCAGTGGCTGGCTGAGGATATCCTTTTTTATGTTAGAGATAGCATTCCCTACTAGAACAGTTTGCCTCATGCACACGTTTTCTTGGAATCTCTGATTTATCCGAATCTGGTAAATCAATACTAAAATTCATAAGTACGAATATCTGGATAATATCACCAGATATAAAAAACAAAGATAAACAATAACTGGTTATAGACAATTTGGGAACACAAGTGTCACTTGGATGCCAAATCTAGGTCGATCTGTTTACCAAAGGTAAAAATGAATAATCAATCAATGACAATTATGGCGGTCTCTCTTTTCTCACTTGTAACAATGAAAATGCTATTTTTCAAGCACAGCAGAAGAGTAGCAACTTCAGCGTTTCAGAGATAAGCTTTCCATATCAACAATTATGTAGATACATGTGAAAGAGAATGACAACGAAAGTATGCTTACTGGCATATTTTCAGTATTTCCAAGGGCGGTCATTAAGCTAGCCCAGAATCCGAGAACACCAACAGGCCTTTGAGTTGGAGACATAGCCATGGTTACTTTAAAGCGCACTTCCGATATATTAAGTACCCTGCCCAAACAGAGTAATTTTTCAAAGTGCAAAAAAAAATAATATCAGGGATATATGGCTCAGTACAAACCCAATTTGAATGATTGGATCAACTGAAACAGAAGTTCGTTGAGTGTCAAAGGTCCTACTGATATTTGCCTGCTGGATCAACTCATGAAGGCGCCAAATGATCGGTTCGTGAATATTTATCAAAAATGCATTATTTTCAAGTCCCTGACATGACATTTCAAGTATTCATTAGAATTTAAATTCCAGAAATTTATGTAGATGCATTCCTTTGATATACTCACTTGCAAACCTATGTAAGGGTATATGCACAAATCTAGAGATCCGCTAGACTGCTGTGTCACGGAAAGCTTCAAGATACAATCAATGTCCTCTCCAACCCTCTGTGGTCGAAAGAGGACTGGCATAGGAGTTAAAGGTAGCTGATTGTCCAGCTGAATACCGCCCATCCTCATTTTTAACCTTAACCAAACATCGGAATTAGCACCAGACATTGTAAAAAATGTTGCATATCAGGAAAACAATTACATATTAATCTAAATGCCAATCAAGAATTCTACCTACTAATTCCAGAGCCTAGTCCAGTGGAATATGACAGCAAAAAATTTTGCAGGGACAGATATAATATCTCTTCTGGTGTATGATCCACAATCGAGAACCCAAGCTCCGCAACTTCAAGGGTGAGATGAAATTCACCACCTGAGACAAATGTGGACTCTTGAGGCTCATACTTAGTGTCAGAAATTTGTTGTGCAGATGAAAGACTTCGGGTCAAAAGCGTGGGTGCTTCATTTTCTGGCATCCAGTCACTGATTTTGACAACATTTACTTTCTCTTCCTTAATAATAGTAACTCTGAGACCTGTCCTAGGACCTCCAGTAACCTGGATAGGCAGATGATCTTTTATCTCATCTATATCGTACTTCTGTGAGGTCACAGAATCACTTCCTTGAACCAGAAGTTCTAACTTCCGTTCTCTACCAAGATCTTCCCACGAAAATGAAGTAGCAGAACTGGGGAGCAGCAACCGCCAAGAGTCCTTGGAACCATCGGCTTGTCGAAATTGCAAAGGTAGAAATATCGAGCGATTCTCGATCCTGTCATATCCAAATACGATTGTAAGACAACAATAACAAAAGTTCAAATTTATTGCCATAATTATAACTTCATAATAGCACCCAATACGGACTTCCTGAGGCAAAGATATAGTATAATATATTACCTGTAAGGACTTGAAAAAGAACTTGGTCGGAATATCACTTCATAACATGAGGTCTTTGTCCCCCCTCTTACTTCAACAGAAAGACTTATTTCATCAGTTCCCACTTCAGTTCTCACGAATAAAGACATTATGCCTTCAGTGTCGATGGTGAAAGGTGCGCTCCATTGATACCCATCAATCCTCAACTTCAGCAACAGAATGATAAGTTCAGTCAGACATCTCTGGAAGAGTATGATCATAGAGGGTATTAGGTATCACACAGACCTTAAGCAATTCCGCTTTACCCGAATGCCATCCAAGATGTTTCGGGGGTTCATTGGGATGAAGCCATTCGATTGATTGTGTATCACATTGTCGTATACACATGGCACAACCAACTCTGTTAATAAACATTGTGTGAGGTTGAAAATGTACCACCTGCATATAAACAGAAAAGTGGCTTCAATATAAAACTCAGATAATTTCTGGCAATTGAACTTCCCTAAAGATGGGAAATTCATACAACTAATAGACTAGAAAATGATACTT
This sequence comes from Pinguicula primuliflora, assembly GCA_025802335.1. Lineage (NCBI taxonomy): Eukaryota > Viridiplantae > Streptophyta > Magnoliopsida > Lamiales > Lentibulariaceae > Pinguicula > Pinguicula primuliflora. Next base: position 40,441 of record JAOYMZ010000008.1, read on the forward strand.
CTCCTCGGAATCTACTATCTTTCGAAGACAATTTTATTTTGGTGTTGGTAATTTATGACTAATAAGGAACAACAGGAAGTTCATACTCGAACCATTTTATGAGGCAGGACTTTAAGATTCTAAAGAAGAAAAATAGATATTTTTACCTCGGAAATTCATCTCCAACATTTGAAAAAAAAAATTCAGTAGCAAGTGTAATCTGAATCTTATCAGAAAGGTTTGAATGAGTTATACCATTACCAACTTTACTGCCACTGTTCACAGTATTTTCCAAAAGATTTTGTCCGTAGCAGAGCAGTGGTAACTAGATTTTTTTATATATAAGAAGTACATAAGATTGTCAGCAATCTTGAAAAGTAAGACTCGCTACTATCACTAGAGATCATGGACCTCGCGTGCGTTGACCTTTTCATTTAGAAGGTAAGGAAAATTTCCCATGTTTATCATTTTTTTCCCATGTTTACCGGAAAGTACAAATACCTATTTATACAGAGATAAAGGATGACAATTTTTAGATCATTAGGAAATCAAAATTTTTAGAAAACTAGGAAATCACTTTTTTAGATAATTAGGATAAACTATAGTTGTCAAATTGGGATTCGAATCGTGAATCGTAATGATCAATTTTTAAATCGTAAATCGAA
>JAOYMZ010000008.1:50573-60708 GCA_025802335.1 Pinguicula primuliflora
GTACATGCAATGAACATTAATCAGAAGAAGAATACAGAAACTTTTTGAACACAACTGAGGAACAAACCAATGTAATCTGGAATGTTTTTTCCATTGCTGAATCTTCCAGTAGCAACATGTCCCGGATAATCGATCCCGTAAGGTGGAGTATTGGCCTTGGCTAATGAATCTAGATCGTTGTTGTTCCCGTTATCAAACAATGAATCTCCAAAGATATACCAGCAAGGAAACTGTTGATGGCCATGAGTTGATGCAACTGGAGGAGGATTCATAACAAGACAGGATAGCAGATATAGCAATGCCCATTTGGACAGGTTAGGAGACATTGCCATCAAGACTGTGTGTATATATATACACTGAACCTAAGCAATATATGAAAGACTTGAGTGTTAGAGCCAAAATGGTGAAGAGGGTGTAAAGAAAATATGCGATTTGAGCCATATATAAAAGAAGTCAAGTGGCAGTACATTCAACTAAAATAATTGCACCTAGATGATGGGTCTTATACTAAATTATTTCGATAAATGGTTGCTATTGTATTTAATTTGGTAATAAAGTTTGTGTGTGGACGTGTGTAACTAACTTTTTTTTGTCGGTCCTTACTTACCAAAAAAAACTTCTCTTGTTGGTGACCCAAAAACTATGTGCAAAGTTAGCAGAAAATATATGTATTTGTGTGTGGATGTGGTTGTCAGTTGTCACGTCCCACTCTAAGCATAATGATATGCCATATTCTGATCCGGACATGGTATACAATATTGAATAGAAGATCTCATCTAGGGAATATGACATAAACGGGATATGGAAGACACTTCAAGACTCAAGGATAGAAGTCTACATTGGGGCGGGCTTAAACAAGCTCCTTGCGCCTGGTATAGTAGAATTTAGGCTTATTTCATTAGTGAAGATTTTGTTTGAGTCCCCTGCGAGCCTCCTTTATTCAAAAAATCCGGGGAGGGAAATATATTGATGCTATATTGATACTACATATCAAAACTATATTTAACTTGTGAATAGGCATCTAAGCAGAAAGGTCAGAACATAGGGAAAATGGAGAGTTAGTGTCAAGGATCATGGACTTGGAATTTTCAATGGAAGAGAGAGCTAAACCAGGTGGAGGAATGCAATCTAGAAGAGATAGGAGATTTACTAACTGGTGCTATTTTGCAGGAAAACACACCGGACAAATGGAGAAACAAAATCAGCAAAGAATCAGGTTATTCGGCAAAAGAAAGCTACAACAAACAGGCCACACAACATGCCAGTCAATGGGATGAACCAACATCAAAATAACTGCAGCAAGTATGGAACAAATTTATACCTGCCAAAGTAAAGATTTTCATGTGGAAGCTGCTGCAAAAAAGACTACCTACAAAGCTGAACCTGAAAAGCAGAAAAATCATACAGGATCAGATCATTCCATGTGCAATATGTAAAAAAGACACTGACTATGAAGAGCATGTGTTTAAGACATGTGAATTTGCTGGAGCTTGGAAAGAAATCATGGATTGGCTAAAGATATCTAGTGGTACAGAGGCCCCGTCGATTGATCACTTCCAGAATCTCAAACCACAAAATGTTCCAGGACGCTCATGGACAATTATCTGGGCTGCAATGATGTGGGGAATCTGGTCATACCAAAACTCCTGCCAATTTGATGGAAAAGAGCACAATCAGAAAATCCAAGCGGACAAAGCAAAGGTTCAAATCTGGAATTGGATACATGCAAGACAAAAATTTGAAAATCAAAGCATCACCTTAGCAGAATGGATGGATGATCCAAATCCGATGCTGGAAATCAAAATCACCACGCCGAGGTTAATCAAAGATGATGGAGGCTAGGAAAAGAATGAGCAATAGAGGAGAGATCAATCGAAAGAGGAAAACCATACAAGGAACAGTTTCACACCGTAAAAGCATCACGTGGCAAATATGTCGATTGATCACAGGAAGCACAGATGACTGCACCAACAAATCTCAAAATCAAGGAGAATCACTACAACATCACACTCACGGCAAGAAGACAGGACAATTGCATGTGGAAACAGGCAAATTTCAGCCTTGTCAACCCTTAGCTGTAAGATCTTCAAGTCGGAGATGAAGATTCTCAACAGGTGCAATTGGATGGAAGAAGATAGAATGGCGAAAAACCAAGCCAGCCCATAAGTTCTGAACTGTACAAAATTTTTGTTTGGGCTTTGGATGGAATTGGGCTATAAGCCCATTTGTAAAAACGTAGGACCGCGTTCACATTCAATAAAAATTTCGTTGCTTACCAAAAAAAAGTCCGCGTAACTCCTTTTAGCAATGTACTTAGCAATAACCACTGTTGGGTGAAAGCCATCCCAGTAGGCATACACAGCTCTGATGCTGCATGTGACCTGACCCGGTATACATTGGCCGGTTGTGTTTGATATAGCACAACAGGGAGTAGACATAATATTAATACCTGGAATAATAATAATCAGTCAAGTTTGACGAACTTTAGACCAATGTTTTAAAAAACGTTTGATAATCCCTGGGCGGTCAGGGTACACCCATTGCCTATGCGCCCTTATGTGTCTACCGCCCATCCCCTGAGCGGTGCCTAGGCAGTTTAAACAACCATCATCTCAAACAGAGGTCTTATACAATTTGAGAAACTTACCCAATGAGCCCAATGATGATAGATCGACATAGGAGAATGTGTCTATTGAAATTGTTGACGAACAAGATAACAGAGATGATGATTGGAAGAATCGGGAACTTGAGCCAGGAGATGAAGAATTGGGCTCCTGTTCGATTGTACAAAATGTATAGCCCAATTACTAGGATCCTTTATTTTCGGTCTTTATTCTGCTTTAATGGGCCGCATCCAAACTGGGCCAATACATGTATAAATATGTTGCTGATGCGGCATAGTAGGGTTCGTGAGAAAAATCTCAAAGGAAAATTGGGACAATCTCGTTTCCACATCTGGCTGCTTGTTTCTTGTTCGGAACCAAATACAACTCATTCAACTGAATCTCCACCAATACGTTGCTTGCTTCATTCAAAGCTTGCAATATCCATCATCAATCTATCAAACCCGTAACCTGCAGATTCTAATAGTGTCTATGTAATCTTGCACCAAGTAGATCCTTGTTATTGTTTAATTCCTGGGTGACTGCTTTGAGTTTGTTGTTGAAGAGTTCCACAGAATTGTTGATGACATCCATGCATGCAAATCCAACATGCAGATCCATTGGTGCCATACAATCGGATCTCTTGAGGAGTGCAGCCAACCCGGAGAAGCCCGAAAACCGCAATTTCCCTGGCTCCATAGCTATAAATGGTCTAATCAAAGAACCAAAAAGTGTTGGCTTTTTTAAGAATAAATTGGTGGGGTGATTTTGAAAAGTTTCAAATATAATTTATTGAGAAACCTTGAGTTGATCTGAATATCGTTGTGCAAAAATTTCTGCAAATTCACTCCTCAAAAGTTCAATAATCTTCATAACGTGTGTCCCCTCGCAGCGAAAACCCTGGCGAAAATGTTGTCTTCTCCGATCGGCAAACGACCATAATCGAACAAGACTCCAGCCATACGACAAAATATAGTTCCAATATGCCACTGATAAGTACTCTTACGGCACATTGAGTGGTAGAGAACCTCGAATTCGGTCTCAATTCTGCAAGCCCCGCATAGAGTGGAGGAAACGCAAAGTGACCAAAGCTGTGTCGTGCTACATTGAGTAGTGGAAAATCGAGCCTCCAGTCCCAATTCTATGTCTGCAAGGTGCAAATAGCGAAAGCTAATGGCCGTAGAGTTGGATGCATCTCGTGGGGTTTAACTTTCCGGTGGAACTATTGATTCAGAGCACCATTTCAAATGGAGGGGATGGTTGAGGGAACTAACGCAAATGAAAATTTGTTGAGAGAAGAGAAAAATGCAAATGAAACGAGAGCTCCAGAAAGAAAAAACGAAACAATCCTGCAGGGAGAAATCGGTATGCAATTAAACTCTACTAGCCCCAGAAAATTCTGCTAGATAATGCAGGGACTGAAGCTATGGAGAAGGAATTACCATGGGAAGCAGTTACTCGCCACCGTAACAAGACGGATCCACCTGCACCCGTGCCTGCAGCGCAAGTAGCACGACCACCATCAAGGCGCAAGCACCAGCTTTCCTGGAAAAGTTGAGGAGCAGCACAGTTTCGCTGCACATTACAAATTTCCCTCCAGAATGGACTACTCCGAAGATGTGGAATTTCTTCAAACCATATGGGGAAATTTGCGACATTTATGCTTCACCAAGACTACAATTAAAAGGCGATAGGTATGGTTTTATCAGATTTAACAAGGCTGTTAATTTAACTAACATGGTTGCGAAACTTGATGGAACTAGGGTAGGGACTTGTCGTCTATGAGTTAGCCCGACAAGGGCGGCTGAGGAATCATCCAAAAACCCAACTATCCGCTCACTAGCAAGCCAGGCAAACAAAAAGCTCATAACAGATTTTCAACACTCGGGAAGTAACAGTAAAGAAAATTTAGAGACTATGGATTATACCCCAGAGCCAGAAGAACTGACCTAGTTGGACAAATGTTTGGTGGGCTATCCCATCCCGATATTGGATCTGAATACGATGGAAAGAATTCTAGAGCAGAATTGATATCGAGAAGGATCAGTAGTGCGATTAGAGGGAGGAGAAGTTCTTATAAAGCTGATATCAGTGGAGGATAGATCGAAGTTACTACATGACTACGCAGTAACAAATCTGTTATGTATACAGAATTTAAGACTGTGGAAGGTAATGCAAGGAAAGCTAGTGCGTCCGGTTTGGCTGCATATAACAGGTACTCCGTTGCACTGCTGGAGTGTGAAGTTCTTCACTGAAACAGTAACCAAAATGGGAGAATTGGTGCTAATTGACAGTCAAACGGTTGAAAAAAAGGAAATGAGGTATGCAAGGGTGCAAATCCTAACTGACTCGAACGACTACATTTTCAAAAGGATGAAAATTGCAACTAGGGCTAAAACATTTGAGATTCAGATTGAAGAAGAATCTGAACACACAATGAAGAATTGGATAGGAGCAAAGAATAAGCACAGGCTAGGTAAGACTTGGGTGAGATTAGAATAGCAAGGAAATAAGAAAGACAACGAATGGCCAATACTCCAGCAGGAAGGCACAAAGGAAACTGAGAAAGGCCAGCAACCAGCAAATGGTGACAAGCCAGTAACAATGAGGGGAGAAGGGAGTCAATCTTCATCGCCAGGGAAAACTACTGAAACAGAAAAAGACTGCAGAAATTCAAATGACAGAGAGTAATCTAACCAAGGAATATTCAACGAACAATATAGCAAATAGGGAGCAAGCACTTGAAATTATAAACGAAGAAGAATTATCATCTCATACAAATGGGAAGGTGGATGGCAATGAGAAATCAAAGCAAGCTATTACTACTGGGGAAACAGTGACTCCAACACACCCAAGAAAATCAAGCCCCCTGCAAATCCTAACTAAACCAGAGGTTATTCCAGCAAATCCAACAAGTTTGGTGGTTTCACTGCCCTACTTGTACAGCAGCACAAAAAGGTTGGGATGACAATCCTACCAGTCACAGGCAGAAGGCCTTTCTTGACAACCCGGAATGGTTATACAGTAAAGGCAAGAGAAGGAATTGTGCAAAATCTTTTGCAAGATGGACAGAGACAAATCTAGAAACATTTGATCAGGAAATACTGGGTAATGTTCACAACACTCCACTGCGTGAAAGGATGAAAATGGCAAGATGATGGTGATCCCTTTGGTATTCAGAAGATACTAGATATGACACCAAAAACACTATAAAGAACATGGAGGGGTGACTGCAGTCCTGTGGAAGCTTCGATGGAAAGACTCCGCCAGCATACAAGGATCATACAAGCGACACCAAATGTGGGAAACATGAGTATCCCCACTCTTGAGAGAATAACAGTGGAGAAGAAATGAGACAAGATATGCAGAACACAAATGAAATCCAGCTATCAGCCGGTATAAGTCTCGCAGAGGATGATGAAACAAATATTGATGAACCAATCAATCTGGAAGACTCTTAGCCATCAAAAATCTGGCAACTAGCTAAGTCCTTTGGAGTAACCTCAACAGCCACTGATGCATAAATGGTGAAACAGTTGGAAGCAATAGACAGAGCTGCGATTGAACAACTCTAAGCCCACAACAATATAGAATCTACGTCACAACCTCCAGTTTAATGAAGATAATCAATTACAATACACGAGGCCTGAACACCTCAATGAAGAAAACAGATCTTAGAAAAATAATACGAACTCACCAGCTTGATTTTCTTTGTGTGCAGGAAACAAAACTAGAAGACACATCAAGACAACTATACAGCAGGATATGGCCAGACAATGGTTTTGAATTTTTTCATCAAAACTCTACAGGACGTTCAAGAGGTCTGTTATGCATATGGAAAAAAGAGGTGTTCACACTAACAGCTTCTTGTACTGAAAATGGTTTTATCCGAGTAACAGGTAAATGGGGAAGAGATCAGATAATAGCAAATGTGGTAAATGTATATGCCCCTGCGTCTGTGGTAGAGAAACGAGACTTGTGGGTACGAATAACTGCGGAAATAGGCAGAAAACCCAATGAGTGGTGGTGTATCGTGGGCGATTTTAATGAAGTGAGATCAGTGGAGGAAAGAATGAGTCTTGCACAACTAGCAATTAGAGAGATGATAGGTTTTAACTTTTTGATTCTTGGAACCAAACTGGTAGACTTGCCATTACAAAAAAAGAAGTTTCACATGTTATGCAGGTCGGGGATCATGCAGCCGGTTGGACAGATTCCTTCTGAATGAAAAATGGTTAAATACATGGCCATATTTATTTCAGCGTATGGTAGACAGAAGCTTATCTGACCATTGTCCTATCATTCTAAAAACAGAAGAGTTGGACTGGGGGCCAAAGGCAGTGAGAACATTAGACTGTTGGAATAGTTATGAAGGCTTCTAAGAGGTGGTTAGCAATTAATGGAGTGCATTTCAAATCACTGGATCCTGGGGATATGTTCTGCACCAAAAGTTGAGATTAATGTGAACAAGACTTAATATCTGGAAAAAAATCTCATTCGGGCATGTGGACAGAAAAATAGAAAATCTGGAAATGCAGTTGGCAACTTTTGATCTGAAATCTGAGCTTGGGATATTAGAGCATGACGAGCTGGAGCAAAAAAGGCAATGCTGGCAAGATTTGCAGAAAGCACTACTTGACAGAGAAAGAATAACCCTGCAGAAATCTCGAGTAACCTGAGATGGAAACTACAGATTCTTACACTCAAGGCTAGCTGCCAATAAAAGAAGGAATACAATAAGAGGCATGGAAATTAATGGCATGTGGTTGGATGAAGAACAAGCAGTCAAACAAAGCATCACAGGATACTTTGCAAAGCTGTATAACTCAGGACAAAGCAGCAATATTGACTTCACAATTCCGGCAGAAAGAACAGTAACTGCAGAGGAAAATATCTTCTTGATAGAAAGATTCATGGAGGAGGAAATACGTGAGGCAGTTTGGAATTGCTCTCCTAGGAAGAGCCCCGGACCTGACAGGTTTAACTTCTACTTTTTGCAACAGCAATGGGAAATTATTAAGCAAGATTTCTGCGCCTTCATACAGGAATTCTACCAGAGTGGCAAACTGGCAAGGGGGCTCACCTCGACTTGGATAATGCTTAATCCCAAAGGCAAAAATCCAACTGCTCTTGAACATTACAGGCCTATATCGTTAATAGGCTGTGGATACAAGGTGCTGGCAAAAATACTGGCAGCACGGTTGAGTAAGGTTTTAAGAGGATTGATATCTCGAAATCAGACAGTTTTCCTAAAGGGGCGACAGATCTTAGATGGATTTCTTGCTGCCGATGAAGTCTTACACTCTTATAAGAGAAGCAAGAAATCCCTCATGCTGCTAAAAATTGACTTTAGAAAAGCTTTTGATACAGTACGATGGCCTTTTCTCAATCTGATGCTAAGGAGAATGGGGTTCTCAGAAAATGGTGCTCTTGGATCATGGAATGCATGTCCACTGCACGAGCAGCTGTGCTCATTAATGGATCAAATGCAGGAGAGTTCAAATTGCTAAGGGGGTTGCGACATGGGGATCCTCTCTCTCCCCTGCTATTCTTAATAGTTGCTGAAGGGCTGAGTCTGCTGCTAAACAAGGTTTATGACTTAGACATTCTGACAGGAACTAAAGTGGCACAAATCACAGTTACTCATCTACAATACACAGATGATACACTACTACTAATTGAAGGCACAGATTCAAACACATTTGCCATAAAAGGAATACTGCACATAGTCAAGCTGTTGTTTGGTTTGGCAGTGAATTTTCGTAAGCGTAAACTTTTTGGACTTAACATTTAGTGCTCTAGATTATCTGTGCTTGCAGGGATTTTGCGCTGCCAAGATGGGGAGCTGCCTTTTATCTATTTAGGCCTCCCTGTTGGCGATAACCTAGGGCACAAAAAAATGTGGAAGGGACTTGTAGATCAAATGGAGACAAGACTAGAATGTTGGGAGAATAGATTCCTATCCTTTGCAGGGAGGATAACATTGCTAAAATCAACGTTAACTAGCATAACAATCTATTATCTCTCGTTGTATTTGCCTCCGTTCAGGTTATCAAAAAGATCATAAGCATTGTCACAAAGTTTCTATGGCAGCAGAATTCAGCTCAAGACCGACCAATTCATTGGATTAAATGGAGCCATCTCTGTTTGGAGAAAGAAGCTGGAGGTTTAGGCCTTAAAGATTTGCATCTGATAAACATTGCTTTACTGGGCAAATGGATCTGGAGATTCAAGCAAGGATCATCGAGCTTGTGAAGCTCAATTATCATGGCCAAATATTTTCAGCTACACGACAGAATGACTGAGTTACAGCTTCTCACCATACCAGATAACACATCACGAGTTTGGGCAGATATATGGCAAGCAACAGCAACAACACCATGGCTCAACAATCACATCACTCTAGATATGCAGTCTGGCTCGGAAGCTCTATTCTGGGCATCAAACTGGTCAGGCGAAGGAACCTTGGCAACATTATTCAGCGACTTATATAGGCTCTCTATGCAAAAAACAGCCACTGTACAACAAGTCTTGCTGCAAGGAGAAGGAAACAACAATCTGCTGTTAAATTATCGCAGGCCTTTAAGAACTTGGGAGATTGAACGGGAAAATATGCTTCATTGCTTAGTCATGTATCAGCACCTAAATCGGGAGGGAATTGATGCCTGGCACTGGACACGGGAACCTGCAGGTCCATATACAGTTTCCTCTGCATATAGTTTATTAATAGACAGTCAACATCACGCACAAGCAGAGGAACAAAATAGAGAATACCTGACAGCAGCATGGAGTCGCATTACACCGTACAGGGTCCAAATGTTTGCTTGGAGAATATTACAGGGAAGAATCGCCAACATTGACAAATTAAAGACAAGAGGGGTTATAATTTCATAGACTGAGGGGCGTTGCGTATGGTGTGGTTTGCAAGAGGAAACAATAGAACACCTTTTCTGCACTTGTGCTCATTCATCTACAATATGGACGGAAGTTGCAGATTGGCTGGACATTGCGGTAGAGCATAAAATCACAATATTCGAACACTATTAAGCCTTCTCCAAGCAATTCAAAGGGAGAACATGGAGAGCGATTGGACAAGCAGCTTGGCAGGCAATAATTTGGTATGTCTGGAAAGAGAGAAACTGTGTTCGATTCGACGAGCCTGGAATGATGAACATAGTGGAGATGATCAAGATACAGCTTTGGCATTGGATAGTCTCTCGAAAATTACAACCTGCGGCGTGTACACTGAATGACTGGATCTTCAAACTGGCGCCATTGTTTAAACTATGAGTAATGGTGTACTGACTGAATATTTAGATCTCGACAGTTAGCATAGTCAGATTAGAGGTGTTATTTTTTATTATAGCTAGTTTGTAAATACTTTTTCGGTTCGTCAATAAAATCATTTACCCATCAAAAAAAAGATTTCTGCAAATTCCTCAGGTATGGACTTATTACCAGAAATGCTTCCCTTGAGAAAATAGTTGTTGATGTAATCATTGTTGCCCGAGTTAACAGAATACAAGCATTGC
>JAOYMZ010000008.1:84881-132854 GCA_025802335.1 Pinguicula primuliflora
ACACGCTCACACACTCACACGCTCCATACTCACATGCTCACACGCTCACACGCTCACACGCTCCACGCTCACACGCTCCACGCTCACACGCTCACACGCTCACATGCTCCATGCTCACAATCTCCATGCTAGAACGCTCACATGCTCATACGCTAACACGCTCATACGCTCACACGCTCCAAGCTCCATTCTCAAACGCTCAAATACTCCACGCTCACACGCTCCACGCTCACATGCTCTACGCTCACACGCTCACATGCTCCACGCTCACACGCCCACATGCTCACACGCCCACATGTTCCCATGCCCACACTTCCATGCTCACATGCTCAAATACTCCACGCACAAACACTCACACGCTCCATGCTCACATGCTGATACGCTCAAATGCACCACTCTCACACGCTCAAATGCTCACACACCCACACGTCCATGCTCACATGCTCTACCCTCACACGCTCCTTGCGCACACGCTCCAGCATCGCATGCTCCATGCCGACACGCTCCACGCTCACATGCTCACACGCTTATATGCTCCACGCGCCATGCTCACACGCTCAAATGCTCCACGCTCACACGCTCCATGTTCACACGCTCCACGCACACATGCTCAAACGCTCACACGCTCACATGCTCAAACGCTCAAATGCGCACATGCTCAAATGCTCAAATGCTCACATGCTCAAACGCTCAAATGCGCATATGCTCAAATGCTCAAATGCTCACATGCTCACCTGCTCACGCGCTCACACGCTCACGCACTCACATGCTCACGTGCTCACACGCTCACACGCTCACGCGCTCACACGCTCACGCGCTCACATGCTCACGTGCTCACACGCTCACGTGCTCACACGCTCACGTGCTCACACGCTCACGCGCTCACGCACTTACATGCTCACATGCTCACGCGCTCACGCGCTCACGCGCTCACATGCTCACACGCTCCTCACACGCTCACACGCTCACACGCTCACATGTTCCATGCTCAAATGCACACACACTCACACGCTCCACACTCAAATGTGCACATGCTCAAATGCTACACTCTCCATGTTCCACGCTCACATGCTCAAACGCTCCATGCTCACAGCTCACACGCTCACACAGTCACACGCTCGCTCGACGCTCACATGATCCACAATGACAGGTGCCACGCTCACACACCCACGCTCCTGCACTCCCACGCTCCACGTTCGCTTGCTCACATGCTACACGCACAATGCTCAAATGATGACACACTCACATGTTCGATGCTAATATGCGCCACGCATACACGCTCACAGGCTCACATGCTCACACGCTCACACACACAAATGCTCCATGCTCACACGCTCACATGCACAAATGCACAAATGCTCGCATGCTCACACGCTCCATGCTCACAAGCTCGACGCTCACACGCTCACACGTTCCATGCTCACACGATCCAGACTCACACGCTCACATGTTCACATGCTCCACGCTCCTCACACGCTCACACACTCCATGCTCACATGCTCCACGCTCACACGCTCTATGCTCACATGCTTAGATGCTTCATGCGCCACGCTTGCACGCCCATGCTCACATGCTCCATGCTCACATGCTCCAAGCTTACAGGTTCACATGCTCCATGCTCCATGCTCCACGCTCAAGCGCTGACACGCTCACACGCTAACTCGCTCACTCGCTCACATGCTCAAATGATCACACGCTCCATGCTCCATTCTCACACACACATATGCCAAAATGCTCAAACGCTCACACGCTCCACCCTCCGCGCTCAAACGTTCACACGCTCCACGCACACAAGCTCCACTCTCACACCCTCACACGCTCCACCCACACATGCTCACACGCTCCCCCGTCACACGCTCACATGCTCTACCCTCACACGCTCACACACTTAATGCTCACACGCTCAATGCTCACGCGCCACGCTACACGCTAACATGCTCCACGCTCCACGCTCACATGATCAAATGCTTCACTCTCCCACGCTCCACTCTCCGTGCTCACACGCCCACACGCTCAATATGCTCATGCACTCACATGCCCACACGCTCCACATGCTCATGCACTTACATGCTCCACGCTCAAATGCAGATACGCTTGCACGCTCCACGCTCAAATGCGCACACGTTCAAATGCTCACACACTCCACGCTCAAACACTCACACGCTCAAATGCTCAAAAGCTCCATGCTCACACGCTCCACGCTCACATGCTCACACGCTTCACGCTCACACGCTCGCATGCTCCACGCTCACACGCTCGCATGCTCCACGCTCACACGCTCCCATGCTCCACACTCAAATGCCCACACGTTCCACGCTTACGCACCCACAGACTCCATGGTCACATGCCCACACGCTCCACGCTCACACGCCCACAAACTCCATGCCCACACGTCCATGCTTACACGCCCATGCTCACACGTTCCACACCTTACACGCTCTATGCTCTCACGCTCCACGCTTTACACGCTCTACGCTCACACGCTCTATGCTCACACGCTCCACGCTTTACATACTCTACGCTCACACGCTCACACGCTCCATGCTCACATGCTCACACGCTCTACACTCACATGCTCAAACGCTCCATGCTCCACGATCACATGCTCACACGCTCCACGCTCACACGCTCCACATGCTCCATGCTCACACGCCCACACGCTCCATGCTCACACGCGCACTAGATCACATGCCCACATGTCCATGGTCACACGCCCTTGCTCACACGCTCATATGCTCCACGCTAACACGCTCACCTGCTTCACACGCACATGCTCCACGCTCACTTGCTCCACGCTCACACGCTCACATGCTCAAACGCTCCACGCTCACATGCTCACACGCTCCACACTCACATGCTCACATGCTCACATGCTCCACGCTCCACGCTCAAATGCTGAAATGCTCACACGCTGACATGCTCACACCCTCACACGCACACATGCACACACGCTCAAATGCTCAAATTCTCACATGCTCACATGCTCGACAAAATCCACGCCCACACACTCCATATGCTCCACACTCACACGCCCACATACTCCAAGCTCACCCGCCCACATTCTCGATGCTCACATGCCCATACGCTCACACGCTCACATGCGTGCTCACATGCTCAAATGCTCCATGCACGCACGCAACACGCTCACATGCTCACACACTCACACGATCACATCCTCACATGCTCACATGCTCTGCACTCACACACTCACATGTTCTGCGCTCACACGCTCTTACGATCCATACTCACACGATCCATGCTCACATGCTCACGTGCTCCACGCTCAAATGCACACACGCTCAAATGCACACACGCTCACATATTCCATGCTCACACGCTCCATGCTGCCATGCTCCATGCTCACACGCTCACACAATCACATGCTCCATGCTCCCACACTCCATGCTCACATGCTCAAACGCTCCACGCTCCACGCTCACACGCTCCACATTCTCTACGCTCACTTGCCCACACGCAACATGCTCAAGCGCCCACTCGATCACATGCCCACATGTCCATGCTCACAAGCCCATGCTCACACGCTCATATACTCCACGCTCACACACTCAAATGCTTCACGCGCACATGCTCCACGGGCACACGCTCCACGCTCACCCGCTCACTCGCTCCACGTTCACATGCTCCATGATCACACGCTCGACGCTCACATGCTTAAACGCGCCATGCTCGCACATCCCCGCTAATACGCTCCCCGCTCACATACTCACATGCTCCACGCTCCACACTCAAATGCTGAAATGCTCACACGCTGACATGCTCACACCCTCACATGCACCAATGCACACACGCTCAAATGTTAACATTCTCACATGCTCCACGCTCCACGCACACACGCTCAAATGCTCACATGCACACATGCTCCATGCTCAAATGCGCACACACTCAAATGCTCACATGCTCCACGCTCCATGCTCAGGCGCTCACACGCTCCATGCTCATATGCTCACATGCTCCACGCTCACACGCGCCACACTCATACGCTCCACGCTCACACGCTCCACCCCCAAATGCTCACAAGCTCAAATGCTCAAATGTGCACATGCTCACGCACACGCTCACACGCTCACGCGCTCATATGCTCACATGCTCACACGCTCACATGCTTACACGCTCACATGCTCAAACGCACACACGCTGACATAGTCCACGCTCACATGCTTCCACGCTCCGCGCGCACACGCTCCATGCTTTCATGCTCATACGCTCCACGCTTACACGCTCACATGCTCCATGCTCACACGCTCCATGCTCCACGCTCCACGCTCCGCGCTCCACGCTCACATGCTCCACGCTCACACGCTCCATGCTCACACGCACACATGCTCACATGCTCCACGATCCTTGGTCACACGCTCCATTCTTACATGCACACACGGTCACACGCACCATGCTCCACGCTCACATGCTTACACGCTCAAACGCTCACATGCTCCACGCTCACACACTCAAATGCTCTATGCTCACACGCTCACACAATCTACGCACCCACGCTCCACGCTCGCACACCCACGCTCACACGCTTCATCCTCACACTCAAATGCTCACACACTCCACACTCACACGCTCACAATCTCACACACTACACGCTCAATGCTCATATGATCCATGCTGACATGCGTCACACTCGTACTCCCACGCTCACAGACTCCATGCTCACATGCTCACACGCTCCACGGTCGCACGCTCCATGCTCACATGCTACATGTTTAACGCTCAAATGCTGACACGCTGACATGCTCACATGGACACACGCCCAACGCTTACACACTCCATGCTCGCATACTCAAACGCTTCATGCTCACACACTTACATTATCCACGCACACATGCTCAAATGTTCACAAGCTCCACGCTCCACGCTTCAGGCTCACATGCACCACGCTCCATGCTCACAAGATCTACACTCACATGCTCACAAGCTCCACACTCACATGCTCACACGCTCCACACTCAACACGCTCCACGCTGCACTCTCACATGCTCCATGCTCATACGCTCAAACGCAAACATGCTCACACGCTCCACGCTCCACATTCACATGCCCACACGCTCTATACTCACATGCTCCACGTTCACATGCGACACACCAACACGTCCATGCTCACACGTCCACGCTCACATGCCCACATGCTCCACGCTCCCATGCTCCACACTCCCACGCTCCATGCTCACATGCTCACATGCTCACACCCTCACACGCTTACACGCTCCACACTGCACGTTCACACGCTCACACGCTCGACAAGCTCCACGCTCACACGCTCCATATGCTTCACGCTAACCCGCCCACATGCTCCATGCTCACATGCTCATATGCTCACAGGCTCACCCGCCCACATGCTCCACGCTCACATACCCATACGCTCACAGGCTCACATGCCCACACTCCAAGCTCACATGCTCAAATGCTCCCTGCGTGCAGCTCCATGCTCACATACTCACACAATCAGATGCTCACATGCTCACATGCTCCGCGTTCATATGCTCACAGGCTCAATGCTCACACGCTCTTACGATCTATGCTCACACGATCCACGCTCACATACTCAATGCTCAAATGCACACACGCTCAAATGCACACACGCTCACACATTCCATGCTCACACGCCCTATGCTCACACACTCCATGCTCACATGCTCACACAATCACACGTTCCATGCTCACATGCTCACACAATCTCAGGCTCCACGCTCCCACACTCCATGCTCCCTGCTCGCACGCCCACACTCCCATGCTGCCATGCTCCCACGTTCCACGCTCACACACTCCGCAATCCAATGCTCCATGCTCAAATGCTGACACACTAAAATGTTGACATGCTGACACACTAAAATGTTGACATGCTGACACGCTTAGATGCTCCACACTCCATGCTCAAATGCTGACACGCTATGCTCAAGCGCTCTATGCTCAAATGCGCACACGCTCCATGCTCACACGCTCCACGCTCACACGCTCTAAACACTTCATTTATGTATCAATACTCCATCAATTGTATCACTAGTGATCTTTGCAGGATAGAAATCACACTTAGCTAAAATCTGTGCATTATGAAGCCAAAATAGTACAAGGAAGGCAATTTCTGATCATCTTTGCTTCAAAGGAATTTTGGGAGCATTCCTGGACTTGAGCTAAGCTGAACAGGGCTGATGTTAACATCCAAGCAGAAGAGGATTAATTTCAGAAGAGAGCCAACAAAATTTCTAAAGTTTCAGAACCAAGATTTCAGAAGCTGATATTTGAAAAACATGAAGTTGGAAATTTCGGCTAAATGTTGAGAGCTTCACTTCAAGGGTACAAAATCAAGTCCAAGGGTCTTGTGCAACATTTGGACCGTGCATATGCTTATGTATGTTAATCTTGGAGCCAAAGGCAAAAGGGGGACCGCAACGTATTAAATAAGAAGGAGGTTAGGCCAAGTACAAAAGTTGTTTAGCCATTTTTGGCAAAACCCACTTCTCACCATCCAAGATGCATATCTCTCACCTTGGATCAATGGTGGACGAGCCCTTGCACAGGTATACCCCTCAAGTCTGTATCTATATCTTAGCAGAAGGGACCAAGTGACAAAAATGACTGAACCAAGGACTTATGCTCGGAAAGAGAAAATCAATCACTGGACTGGTTTATTACCCTTATGTCCTGAAGATAGCGGCACAACTTTCACCCCTGTGCGAACATAATTCTGAAATTTGGCATGAAGTTAGGCCACGAGCCCCTGATTATGTCACCTTCAGACCACATGAGCAGAGGGAGTCACCTTGATCCACGTTGGACTCAATACATAGACAGAGGTAGAATTGTCTGATAATACAGTTATGCCCTTACTTCAAAATTGTATATATCTCACATGGATTGGAGGGCAAGTCTGAGATTTAACCTGAAGGTAGCCCTAAACCCAAGGAACAACTCTCATTCACAATATTTGGGGATCAGACGCCTCCAGATAGGAAGAACACAAGCAAGCCATCCGGAAGCTCTTCTGCATCTTTGAAGACCATGGATTCAAGTTCTTATTGCATTTTTCATTATCTTTTGGCTTGTGCTATTAGCATGAGATGAACTCTGTAGACTCAGGAATCGGTTGAGCTGAGTTTTTATGCTTTAAACTATTTTTCTATGAATACTTGGATTGGATCTTGCTTAAAGTTTGAATGGCTATTCTGTCTTATCAGCTTGTATTATTCGGTTGGATTCTATGAACACATCTAGGTATTTTGCATTTGCTACGACGGTAGACTTATGAAATCTACACTAGAATAGTCCACACCATCGTTCTTGGGGTGTTACCCCTAACCCCTTGTGTCATTTTAAGAACAAGACCTACAGATTTTGAAGAGTGATTCATTTCATTCTTCAGTTCACTATTTGGCCGTCCTTGGGGTGTTACCCCTAACCTGCCTTTAATTTGGTTAGACTAACTAGTTGCTGGTCTAAGGGGCTAGTTATACAAGGGTTCTATGGTTCAAATTTAGCAAGAAAGGATTCAATGAAAATTGGAAATAGAATTGAAGAATAAGAGTGAAGCAAAATACCATAGTCCTGAGTCATCTCTCTTCCTGAATTTTTATCTCAAGTTCTACTGCGAGTTTGGACTAACTGTCTTCTGAACATTTGATCCTTACTTCCATAGCTATATGGATAATTTTGATTTATGTCATTCTGTTTAGTAGATTAAAAGATATGCATATCTGAATTGTTGGTTACTTTTATAGATGCTGCTATTATTATTGCATGTCTAATTTTCCTTCCCTGTGGATCTGACCTTTGCTTTTAGCACTGTATTATAATTTGATAGTGTATGCTTGCACTACCTGTCACTCTGATGACAAATCCTTCTGCTTACCGTGCTCTTCTTGGCAGGTTGTTGTATCTCAATTTTACTCGTCCAGACAAGCTACTCGGTTCAACACCTGATTCAGTTTATGCAAGCTCCTCACAGGGCTCATTACAATGCTGCGCTTCATGTTGTACGTTATCTCAAGAGTTGCCCCCATCTCCGACTTTTCTATCCATCAAATAATCCCATGATCCTGAATGGCTATTGTGATGCAGATTGGGCTTCGTGTCTGGATACACATCATTCTCTTAGCGGCTATGTCATCAGACTTGGTGAAGCTACTATATCTTGGAAAACTAAGAAGCAATCTGTGGTGTCATGATCATCTGCTAAAGCTAAGTACCAAAGCCCGACAAGTACAACATGTGAACTTTAATGGATTTCTTATATCTTGCGAGATCTCCAGGTTTCTACCCCTCTTTCGATTCATTTGCATTGTGATAATCAAGTTGCACTTCATCTTACGACTAATCCTGTATTCCATGAGCGTACGAAGTATGTCGAGCTTGACTGTCATTATGTTCGTGACTTATACAAACCAGGTTTCATTCTTCCATTATACATTCCCTCTGCACATCAACGCAGACTTATTTACAAAGTCTTTGTCATTGCCTGCATTTGCCCAACTTATGGCCAGGATGGGGCTTGGTCTTTCACCTCAGCCTCCATCTTGCAGGGGGTGTTAAAATACATGAAGTCATTGATGATCAAGTACCGAATCAGGATGCCAGGACTGATAAAGCAGCTATAAAGAAGCAGAGTACATGGACAAAAGAAAGAGAGAAGAGTTGAAGTCTAATACTCCTTGTTTTTTTCTATTGGTTGCTTCTAGAATTTTCTATGCTTCTAGACTTTTCTATTCTTCCTAGAATTTTTGGTTCCTTCTAGATTTTTCTTACACATGTATATAAGAGGTTAGTGGGCCAAACACACACACACACATATATATATATATACACATAAGGGGATGTACACATTGAAGGGCGAAGCTGTAAGAGTGTAATGGAAATATCTGTTGGTTTTCTTTCTGTCTTCTAAGTTTTTCTATTTGAAGTTCAGTGATTCTTCAATTATACAGCATATGTATTTCTTCCTTGCACTTAGCTAAATTATCTGTCTTCATTCGAGCTATTACGTTCTGATTTCTTGCCCTTCAAGAGAGACAACATTCTTTAAATTTGTTCAGGAGTTCGAAAATGAAATTGGATTAAGTGATAATACATACATTGATATAATTACACCGACTGTTGTATTATTAATATTACTCGGACACCACCAGGAAATTAGAATCCTCGCAACTGAGTTCGAACGAATTGGTAGAAGAGTTAGTAAATATTTTCATGAAGTGTTAGAAGCCATTTTACATATAGGGAAACAATTTCATTCATCGCCAAAGCCGGTGAGTGAAGAGAGCCGGGATGAGAGGTTCAAGTATTTTAAGATGAGTCATTTTAATTTTTTTTTTTGCAAAATAGTTGTAGTGTTAATTGTTACTGTCATGACTCATGTTTATACAATCACTAGGATTGCTTAGGTCGCTTGATGGGAGCTACATCCCTGTCATTCACCTGCAACAGAATCAACATTGTACCGAACAAGGAAAGGCCACACTAAACCTGAACCTTTTTGGTGTGAATAATACAACAAGCATTTTTTTGTACATGTTAAGTGGTTGGGAGGGCTCGACTGCAGTAGAGTATTGCTTGATGTGATAAATGGAGCCCTGGACAAAGAGCGTCCTATGGTAATTGTAATTGGTCTTAGCTGTGATATATAGTTCAGATATGTGACACATAAATGTAATGATGTATATATCATGTTGTGTAGGTAATTATTATCTTTTAAATTGTAGTTTTACGAATGGGGATGGTTTTACATTGTCAACTAGGTAACATCTGAATGAGTGAAAACCTGGTACAAGACGTCCTCAAACAGTAGTGGAGGTGTTTAATATGAGCTATTTATGGACCAAAAATATTGTTAAGAAGATTTTTTGCCAAAAGAGAAGAAATGGCATCCCAATATGTGTACTGCTCTATCTTGCGCCATGATGATATGGCAATGTCTGAGTGGCCATGCTTTACACTTCTACTTTTTGTACATTTTTATCATTTAGTGAGCATTTTTAATATCTGAATTTTGCAATGACTTTTGATTGTAAACTAACACAAATTTTTGTATATAATGCTTGCGTGGACAATGATGTACAAAATGGCAATTTCGACTACGCACATCAAAATTGAGCATACCGTTATAAAGCTTATACACGAGAGTTCAAAACCCCTATGCTTTGATGCGGTGCCAGAGACTTCATCGCCGAAAATTTCTAAAATCTTTTCCCCTTGGGTTAAATAGTCCTTTATAGGGTTAGAAATTCCCGTCAATGAAGTCGTCGGGATAACATCAAAGCATAGGGGTTTTGATCTTTTGTGCATAAGCTTTTAAACTGTATGACCAATTTTGATGTTCGTAGTCGGAATCACAATTTTATGTACCATTGTGCACACAACCATTTTGCATACAAAAATTACTGTGTAAACTAATATTGTGGCATAGAAAACATCAATAATAACAATAATTTCCAACTGTTAAATACGAACAATAGAAACTTCTTTTTTCAAACATTTTAAAAGTTGTTCCTGCTTGAAAAAAACACAAGAATGGGCAGCACAACTTCCATTATGGACCAAATATTTTGGTAGAATATGAAAATTCTATGTTCTATTTTTCAGTCACTCTGTGTTCATAATCAACAATGCTTTTTAGGTACAAAAATTCAGGTGAACATGCCGAAACGAACAGGAACATCAGCATTCTTCAACCAGCTCTCTCCCTCCAAGAAAGCGCTGACAGTGTACTTCATTGCATTGTCCCGTTTGAAGGTCTTCTTGTAACCTAGCCATGACACTCTTCTCGCAGTGTCAGCCCCTGGGCCTTTGTTATTGTACTCGGCGTAATAGAGCGTCTTGAGGGCGAAATCACCGCTCCATTCGAGCCATCCTTCGGGCGAAATCAGTTCCCCTATCTCAGATTCCATCACGACGGTCTTTGAGTACTCCTTCCATGGCCTATTGTGATCATGTATACAACCAATTATTTACATGATATGATTGTGTTTCTATGTCATGTCTTTTGTTTTTCTATAGTTTATGAATACTAATTGTTGTTTCACCTGCCGAGGTAACTCTTGAACTTATCCTTCACTGGCTCTAGCTGTTCATCAGCCAAGATCTTGCAGTTTTGGATCACAATACCTCCTATTTCTCTCTTGTCAATCCTTCCTTGAGCGGTGATCGTGTTCTTCTGGCTTTCCATTGGTTTTCTGACAACGATCATGCAGTTCTGAAATACGACTGCAGCATCGCCGAAGATGAAGTCAACAGTGCCTGTAATGTAACAGCTTCTGTAGAATTGTCTGTGTGTCTGTGCATATAGGGTGTCCTGGTATCCCTCCATTCGGCAGTTGATGAAAATAGACCGATCTGATTGAACTCTCAATGCCACAGCCTGATGCTTTTCTGGACCTGCAGTGTTCCTGAATCCAAGGGATTGGGCCAAGAATCCATCTCCAATAGCAACTGTAATAAACTCAACTAAGTAAAAAATAATAAATGATCCAGTCCATTTAAGAGAAATTTTCTAGTCAGGAATACTATGTGCTGGGTAGGTTGCCTTACATCCCAAATTCTAATACTGGTCTTATTCGACGGCCAGGATTAAAACACTCATTTAACTTAAGTGATCTAATTCCTGGCCGTCGGATCAACAGTGAGCAATCAGGATTAGAATTCGAGATGTACGGCAATATGTCCGGCACATAGGACAATAACTAGAAATTTTTTGTCCATTTATAGCATTAGATTTTCCTAGTTTAGCTCTCCTTATCCATTACCAAATGTGGCTGTCTGATATGTTGGCACTCCATCAACATAGTTCTTGTTTCCAGTTATAACACTCTTTTGTGATCCCACACCATACATTGTCAAGTTCTGCATCTTCTTTGTGATGATAACATTCTCCTCATAGACGCCTTCCTTGATGTAAATCACGAATCTGTAGAAACACATTGTCATAAATGTTGGAATACTGTTACACACGGATTAGAGAAGTAAAGAAGAATCAAATTAAATATGAATGTAGTGCTACAATCTATCACTTTGTACTCAAGGTTTTGATGAGAGTAGCCCACATTTTACTATTTAAATTGGCCCAAACACGCACACCACCACGCACAATACTCCAGCCCAGAGAGAAGGGAGTCTATAGACAGAGATGTGGATGTTAAATATATGTACCAACCTTCCATTGTACTTGTCTGGCAATGCCTCCAATGCTGCGTTTATGGTTGTAAAGTTCCCACTTCCATCTTTCGCCACGGTAAAGTTTGGAGTAAATTTCGGCCCATCTACCTTAAGAACTCTCCTGGCTTCTCCATCAATCCAACTAGGAATTGCTTCATCTTCCTCCTCTGCGAAGAGCCTTCTCTGTGCATTGGTCATATGAAATGACTTCAAGATAGAAGAGACTTGCGAGACAATGGCAAGTGCATTGCTGCCAGCTTCTTTCCCAGTCTTCAGAAGCTTCTCCAGCTTATCTTTCTCCGCACCATCCGAGAAACCATCGATGCACGTCTGCTGGTACGACAACACGGCACTAAGCCAATTCTTGATCTCATGTGTTTCTGAAGACATTTCGTCCAGTTTCTTCCCCTTGAAGTGGGAAATGGAGGTGTTTAGCTCCTCCTTAGCATCATTTAGTAGCACAAGGCAATCGTTGAGGGCTGCCTTCTTAAATGGGGTGTCGAATTCGAAACCTTTTGCTTGTTTCCCGGCCTTGTCAACCTCTTTCATGGCCACGGCAATAGAGGCCTTGATGATTGTCTCTGGCTTGACATTACCATGTTCCCCAATTTCTTTCTTGATCCCATCTTCACATGTCTTCTTGTAATCTGTTTCTGCACATATCTTTTTTATAGCCTCTTGAGCCACATTGGTCACATGCTCAGCAGAAGATGAAGATGGAGACGAAGAAGAAGAAGAAGAAGATGATGATGATGAATGTGAAGATGAAGATGTAGAAGAAGAATGTGAGTTGTTATTCTGCTCTATCCCTATATATCCGTTGTTCCGGTAGAAAACTACTCCGAATGCTGCTGCGATGATTAGGAGGAGGACGACGATTGACGCAACAACTACCGTTATCCGTCTCCTTATCTTGTCCCTCCTCTCCTGCTGCCTCCGTTGGGAGATAAGATCAAAGTCCTGGAAGGCCATTGTATTTATTTTGTTTGTGTTTATGCCTCCTCTGCCTTGGCTTTGTGCTCTGATGAGGATTAAGCCAAGGCAGGATCGTGTTGTCTACCGTTTTTCGTGTTGATTGATTTTGTTTTGTATGTTGTTTATATTTTGTTATGTTTCAAGTTTGGTCTTTTTTTGCGTGTGATTGTTATTTAACGAGAGTTAATCGAGGAGTGGGATGCAAAGTGAGATGATGGCTGGAATAGAGAAATTATAGGATGAGTTTGAGTCTAGGCACAAGGGTAGTTAGTTACAAATGGATGATAGCGGAAACTCTTGGCAAATGCAATAATAGATGGAGGCCAAATAAGTTAATTAATTCAATAAGCTTTCTACTGTAATATAAACCTGGTTGTTTTAATAAGTAAAAGGTTGTTCTATTAAAATTTATGCGATTTACATAGTTGTACAACCATTAAATTTAAATTGCCAAAAAAATATAGTTTTACAACCAATTTTTTTTTTTTGCGTACTTGCAAGGTATCCTACTGGCCGGCAGCCAGTAGACTAATCCTCCGTCCGGGATGAGCACTGGCCAAATGTTTCTCTCCATTCACATGGATGAGAATCGAACTCCCAAACTCATGATTAATTTTACAACCATTAAATGCATCCACCAGCAATCAAACAAGAAGGGGTAGATCTTTTACGCGGTGAACTAGCACATGGGGGATCCGTCAAATGCCTTAAAGTGTTGGCATGAAGCCTGAGTCCCTGACGTGGCTCTAAAATGTCGAGGGCCCGTAAGTGAGCTCCTTGATTGAGATGATGCGCAGAGGCAATTGGTACTAGCAAAGATGGCAGACCCCGATCTATGAAAGACAGAGGGGCACGTGTATCCATTGACCCAGAATTTTTTGTAATCGTCGTGCCCCAATTTCATATTATATAATTTTTTAATAATATAAATAAATAATTATTAATATTTAAATAATATAAATAAAAAATAATACACAAAATAACGATAACAGAACAAATTAGCTCAAAAATAAGAGTTTTATCCATCCGAGCATGTTAGTCAAGCCGGTTAAACGACCACACAGGATGAACAAAACGGCGACCTCTTTCACTTCCGCGAATTCATCCTCACCGTCCAGCACCCCCATCGCACGTCTGATGCTTACCTCCTGGCCACGAATCTCTTTCCTGCGCAAAACTTCATTCACGTCCTCACGTCCGCCTCTTCTTTCCTTTCTCCTGTACAGAATCCGTTCTAAGTCTCTTACATCGGTGATTTGTGCATCTACGGCTCATTTCGATTTGCGCCGTTTCGATTTGCTGCTCATTGCGCAACGGAGATTTGGGTTCTAGATTTGCTGCTCATTTCGAGTAAAATATCGGCTTCTTTTACTTTCCTATTTCATGGTTTCTTCCTTTTCGTCACCTCTTTCATGGGTTGCTTTCTTAGCTTCGTTGTTTATCGTCGATTTCCAACACAAATACACTGGAACGTTGTTCATGCTTACATTTTGAGTTTCCTGCTTCGTCAAATGCAACCTGGTGGGTCTTCCCCATCTTCATCTCCTCTTAGCTCCAGGATTAAAAAACTCATGACACAACTGGTGCCACTTTCTCATGTAATTAATTTTCATTTGATTTTTCTCATGAGATTGATCAATGTGTATATGATTGGGGCTTTAGAACTTGAATTAGCAATTGGGAGTAAGATGATGGTTCTTCAGCAAAAAGGTATTGATCTTCGCTTTTGTTGTGAGAGATTTTTTGTTTCTTACTTCTCAGCCTTCGTTTTGACCAGAATCTGCTACTCCTTTGTTTACACCTCTATTACGTTGGTTGACCAGAATCTGCTAAACCCATTTATGAAGAAAAGTAATATTATTAGTTGTGTTTTTTCTGGGTTGTTATTTGTGCTTTTTTCTAGGGATACACATGAACTTCATTCAATAGCATACACATGATGTACTGGCATTCGTAATACTTGAAAAGACAAATGTTGCATCTGGGGTTAACATTTGAGTTGCAGGTGGTTCCAAGCAGCAGCACAGTTTATGTCTTGCTGATACTGCTACCTTTACATTCCTCTCAGATTTGTTGAAAGCCGTTATCTTGCTCTTTTAAATCCTTATCTGATTTATATCTTTTTTATTGCAGATTATGAGGTAACTGAATCTTTCACTCTCTTGCCATATAATCACTACCATTACTTTCACTTCTTTTCTATTGAGTAACATCTATAAGTTACATCCAATTTGCAGCTGCTTAGGTGCATTTTGTTCCACCAATTTGCAGGTACAGACCTCTTTTCTTGCTGCAGGCCCTCAACTGTCTAAATGTAGGCCCTCAACCTCTTTATAGCCTAATTAATTTGGTTGCATCTTTTTTGCAGGCTCTGCTGCTCGAAGCCCATAACAATTGAAGAATGACAGCAAACAATATTTGAGCATTCTGCAATTGTGGTAAGTATTACAGCGGAGTTTAATTCATGAACAAAACCTGTGATTCTTTGGTGAAGCATCTCGCAAGTTTACCCAATCTGCTTTTCCATCCGACTGATTAATTTGGGCATTTGTTCCACATGATCTTGATTTTAATATTGTTGATTTAGTCTTATATCAGTCCTAGGCTGTTGGGTTCGCTTACCATCTTTAAACTCCATGTTTGAGTGCATCAGGGGTTCTGATCACGTAGCTCCGACGGACATGTTTATGAAAGTGGATACTTAATTTATTTCATCCTGTTGCTATCTTCTTCGTTTTTTCTCATTTGCGTTTGATACATATTATGTGTTCTTTCTCTTTCAGGACTAACCGAAAAAATGGATGTATTCTATTCATCTTACCATACCAAATTGATTGATTCCTCTTAATTTCAAGGTATAACCGTGATTGAAATTGATGTCAATGTTGATCAAATTTGTTCTTTACACTTCGATTCATAGCACTGAGAAAGAATTGGATGTCAAGTGGGGTTGGTTCAGGCCATGAACAAGGATGAAAATCTGCTTACGAGGCTGCAGCTCATCAATCTAGCTTTCCATTTCAAAGTAGAGCAGCAGGTTAATAGGATTTTCCTAAATTTCTCTGGGTTCAATGGGGCTGCTGGCATGTGGAGGATAAAGGCATTCAAAGAATTTGGTGGATGGTTGGAAAGAACCACTGTAGATACATGGACATTGTAGTTCGTGCTCATCTTCATGGATGGAAGTTTGTCTTCCTACGATGCCCAGGTACTTATTTGGGTAATTGATAATTATATGCTCAGCAAATTGTGATACTAGATTATGTATTCAATTAAGGTAATCTATGTTTCTTTTTTTATTGGAATACTTAGTACAAACGTGAATTGCCGGAATCTTATAGGAAGCAACAACATAGATGCAGTTGTTTTGTCTCTGCTTGACGGCTTTTATCAAGGCAAAGGTACTTGGATTGTACCTGCAAAAGATTATGCGTTTTGACAGTACTATGCTATGAGTATTTATGATAAATCGTTGATCATTTTATTAACCTTTGATGAATGCAGATTGGTGTTCCAAAGAAGCCAAACTTGATTTCTTCCATTGGGGCATTGTCCGAAAGAATGGTGGGGCGGTGTATGTAGTTTTTCTTTCGAAAAATTAGTTTTTTCTCGGATCCATTGCCTCACGAACCCGTGGCTTGAAACCACGGGCAATATACTAGTATTCTATAATGTAGAGATTCATATACACAATTTTTTTGTGCACCTCCACAATTCTTTTGTGCTATTGCCCATTTTTAAAATTATGAACAATTTTTATGCGCACAATTTGTGCAAAAAAAATTTGTGCTACGACCGTTTTTTAAAATTGATCGTAATACTGGAAAACTTATACATAAAAGATTAAAATCTTGTGTTCCGATATGGTACCGACGACTTTGTCGTTGAAAATTTTTAAAACTCCATTAAAGACTACTTAACTGAAGAGAAAATGATTTAAATATTCTTACAAAAAAAAACGAAGGAAAAAAATTTAGAAATTCTTGTCAATGAATTCGTCGGAATGGCGTCGAAATATGAGATTTTTGATATCTTTCTTATATGCAAGCTTTTCAATGTTATGATTATTACATTGAAAATCATAACATTTAAGTCTTTCTAACGAGTTGTGGGCACAAAAATTGTGCATGTGAAGATTTATGATTATTATTATATATTTATTGAAATTGGCACTTTGAAAATGCAATGTTTAGTAATTTCATGTCAGAATTTTAAAATTTAAGTGAATTTACTAATTTGCACTTTATTTTTTATTAAATTAATAAAAAAAAATAAATTAAATAAAATTTTTTGATTTTTTCGTCAAATCTTCATCGAACACATAATATAGGTATTTATATTTCTGCAAAATTCAGAATACATGATTACGACACCCGAAGGATATCATATATTTTTTTTCGTGTTTGTATAGTAAAAATCTGTACCCGAAAATATTCTGGTAATGGTTCGATATGGGCTTAAATTAAATCAATCATTTTAATAAAATAAACAAATAATAAGTTCAATTTTAGGTATCGGGTACTCAAAACCCGAAATTTTAATAAAAAAGTTGAGAAATAATATATATTACTAAATAAAAAATTTGAAAAATTCAAATATAGTGCAAATATAAAAATATTATTTTTAATTATTTCCGTGTATCGGTTCGATATCAGAAGCCAATATTTATAATTTTGTATAATTATTTCAATAGTTTTGCAAGGAAGAGACAAATTTATAAATTTCAAAAAGAAATTCAAATTATGATATTAAATACCAAACTTTTAAATGAAATGCATTTTCCATAGTCAAATGAAAAATATGAGAAAATATTTCCCTAACAATCCATGAGGAATATAGTTGCATAATTATACAAAATCCCACTAAATCCTTAATATATATAGCACTATCTCTAAATTTTGAAAGGGGAAAAAAGTTTTATCCCGCGGGGCCATTGATTTGCAACCTTTTTTTCTATTTTGCTTTTCATGAATAATTCAATTATGCTGGGGATTGGAGTTAGCTAACTTAATTCACATCTAGCGAAAATTCATTTGATTATGAGCGATACTCCGAACGGCAACGCTCGTAATCAAATCAAAGTAAACAAATAGCCTGATTCCAATAGTGAAAATCACGATATCATGACATCTCATACAGTAAACGTCAACTAAGATTATATTTGTTATGTTGTTGGTTCCACAACTTCTAGCAAATCAAACTCTTCATGACATTTCATGGTATTAGCCTCATCAACTTAATGCCATGAGTGTCACTAATTTGGACAATTTTGGATCGTCGAAATAAAAATCCGTCAACACTTTTGGAATCCTTACATCGAAACGATGTCGAAAACAGTCATAGATTTTGGTTTCGGCGACTTCGCGGTTCAAAAAAACTAAAACCCTATTAAATAAGCATTTTAAGAGCAACAAACTTAACCCTAAGCTTAAACGGTGTGTTACGAGTCCGAAAGTAAAATTTAAGACCAGTACCGACATCGTTTTGACGCAAGGATTCCAAAAATGTTGACGGATTTTTGTTTCAACAACCCGAAATTATCCAAATTGTGGGATTACTGAAGCATTTTTGTATCATCAATGCCGTTGAAGTGGCCCAATGACGCATTATCAGTTCATATGGTGGTTATGCTGGAAGAGATGCTATAAGCGAGGGACTGGTATTGTGCAGGGAACTTGCTTCAGCCACTGGCCGTTTTCCTGGTGAATGAAACCCGAATCTTTTCTCGTAATTTGGTATGTTTCCATCAATAGATACACAAAAGCTAATTACATTACAGCTTCATCAATTTCATCTGCATCTGAAGTAGCACCCTGCAATACAATATCTTCTTTCATTCTTGTCACATTGCCCTGCATCAAAACGGAATCAAATCAGCAACTCAGAATTACAATCCACTATGGATATGAATCTCAGAAACTGAATAAAGAAAACATGATACTCACCTTAAGCTCATCTTCTTTCATCTTCTTCCCTTCCTCCTTATCTCTCAAAGACCTCAGTGGAGCTACCCGCTAATAAAATCAAAAAAAAAAAATCCCATCAAAATCAAGACCGAGAAGCACTTGAACTGAGTAGGATACCGGGTGGAGATTCAATACACGTACCAAGCAAGCTAATTTGATCTCCTTCAGTCGATACAAACGATCAACCTCCATCTCCAGGGACTTCTGCAACTCCCCTCTTTCGAGTATCTCCTTCATTTGAAAATCCAACGTCAGGGACCTCTCCTTCAACGCCCTCTCGGTCTTCTCCCTATCGATCCTCTGCCTCTCGAGCTTCTCCCGAATGGCCATCAGCTCATCAGCAAGGGATGAATCCAGCGATTCCATCGGAAGAGTCTCCTTTTTAGGCTGGTGTGGGGTGAAACGGCGATCAACATTCTCCTTGTTGGAGCCGTCCGCGATCCATTCGACAGGCTTCAGCTTCGGTTTTACATTTATAGCAGAGGAGGTGTTGGGCAGATTCCTGGGGTGAAGAGGTCTCCGGCCGGACTTGAGAGATGTAATCCGACGGTGGTCGCAGGTGAGAGGGGATTGATCTGCTGCCGGCATTTAGGATGTGAACTCAATCTAAATTGGGTGGTGGAAAACTGGAAGGAAGAGGTTTGAACTTTAAAAGGAGCTGAATTTTTCTTTTTTGGGAAGGTGTGTTTGAATTTGAAACTCAGTAGGCGGACTAACGGCTACTATTTGTGAAAAGTGGCCTGTCTAGTCTGATCTGCTCAGGTTTTGCAGACTGTTCAAGTTGGAAAAAAAATGAAAAGCTCGAATTCCAAAATGAAAGAAAAGGGAAACATATCGGTACCTGATAAAGAATGTATTCTGTATTCATAACAAAACTTTGAAACGGAAGACCCGCCAGGTTTAGGAACATTCAATGACTTCTGATTGATATTCGAAAGGGCTGTGCTTGTGCTCAACGTACTACACCAAATCAAAAATGCAGTCCGAAAATAAGGAAAATGACGAAATTGTCCCTCCCACTAAACACAGAAACACTCTTGGGCTAGGGGTAGTTTCGTCATCTCCCTCATTTTCGATCTGCATTTTAAGCATTTTCCTATTCGAAATAGGGGATGGCCTCCTCATCACACCCCTGGATTCCAAAATGATATATCACATTAAAAATAAGCATAAAAAACACACCAAATGCATGTGACGCAATCTGATGAGCTCTTCAAAAATTTTGGTTGCAGCATGTGTGGATCTGATACATTTGATGTCTTTTTGTGCTAATTTTTTAGTGTGACATATCAATTCTCCCCTAGATCCACTTGATTATGAGAAATGCTAAAACTCACAACCGTTTAGCACCACATATGCACATTCCTTCGCGCATGTGGGTTGTGTGTAAATGGTCGTGGCATGTAGCACGGCCCCTGATCATCTACTAAATATTAGTTTACAATTCATTTATGATGATTTTTAAAGCAGGTGACATTGGAGAGTTCTGTATGTCAGATGTTTAGCACTTTGCTAGATAATGTACACATGGGATTTGGCTAACATCCAGATTTTACTACTAGTCCATTGGTGACTCCCAATCCTCCATGATTCGCCTTATACTTCGCATGAGTTGTCGACTCGCACTGTTTTTCTGGCGTTTTCTTGCACGGGATCTGCGAGTTTGGTATTCTTTGAACTCAATCTTTGAGTTGTCTGAAGACTTTCCTTCCCAGAGACCCTAGCAATGCGAGAATGTTAGTGCAAGTTAAAGGGAGAGGCTAACCCTTACAATGCTGTTCTTTGCCCTTACCCAGTCACCCTGAACCAACAAGCTTTTGAACTATTTAGGTTAGTACTGATCAGACTGATCCCTAGGGTTGCGTCCCGATTAAAAAATCTTACAATGCTAGAAGTTAAAACAAAATCAGCAATAGTAATACCTTTGTTATTCTCTGCATGCCTGTTGTAGCAGTTTCATTTACCACGATTGTGTCCTTTGAAACCGCAAGTACGTCTTCCACAAATACAGAATAGGTGCTAACCTGAAAAACAGGCCACTATGCCTAAGGTTCTCCCCAATTGAGTAAGTATTGTTTCCGCTATATGCATTTTTTGATTTTTATGTTTGTTCATCCCGCATACATCATTATTTGATCTTGTCAAATCTAGCAATAAAAAATCTAATCAATGCAAGAAAAAGGATGATCCACCAACCAAAAATGATGGAATTACGGTAATTCCAAGTGAATCAATCTCAAGTGCCTCCACTTTGCCGGAGTTGAGATCAAAGGTGTAGCCACGCACCTAAAGTAATTAATTTTCAAACAATGCCATATAAAATGCAACATAATGAACAGAAATGTGAATAAATAGGAATATCCTACCTTGCCAATACTTTGATAACTTGGTGTTATAACTTTGTATCCTACCTAGCAAAGAGCATCCATTAGCACGATATCGGCAAAAATATGAGGACAAATAACATGGCATCATTAGGTTACAACCTTCTCCGTACTGCAAATATTATAGGATGCCGATAGAAAAACACTGGCAAATACAAGTTATACAATCCTGACTACTTGTTTCATTATCCTTTTCTCCTTATCTTTGAAGATGAAGATGAAGATGAATCTCAATAATTCGTGGTGTACGGCATATAAATATAATTACCGCAGGAGCATGTTGTTAGTAATTTCATTACAAATATAGAGCTTGAAGCAACAGAACATACCAATGTCTCCAGGCCAACAAATTTGAAGTTATCTTGCCTAACACCATCATCGTTGAGGAGTATAACATCTCCTACCTATTTCAAATAAATGCAACAAAGAAAGAAGATATATAAGTAGGAACTCACCCACAAACACACCAACAAAAAAAAAAGAATCTAAGTTATGAATCAATTATAAGTTGCTAATAATGAAATCATGAATCAAGTAGTTACAACTTTTTATAGTACAACTTAGACTTCATATGGAGTTCTGATAGCTGAACTACTCATTTCTGTACCAGACCAAATATGAAAAAAGAGAAGCCAGAAACAGATATGACATTCTAGAATGCCAGGAATATTAAATGCAAAATATGACAGATTTGCATCACATAAGATCGCATGACCTCATTTTGTCTATCATGAGCTTCACCTGTGTGATCTGTCTTAGAAGAAACCTTTCGAAGTCACCTGAGAGTAAGGTCGGCTTCACTTCCACAATTATGACAAGCCACTGACCAAAAAAAGGAAAGCATTCAACAATATGCATATAAATGAAGCAGCGTGATGCAGGCAATTCGTGAGGCTGGTGTATCATTCACACTGACAGAGAAAAGCTAAGCCACACGATGTATGTTTGGACTCACAGAGTTAGCATCCACCCAAAGCTGAGAAACAAAACCTAAACTGAGGGCAGACTTTATGCTGATAACTTGCCTCGCCATTATATGTGATCTCCCTACCAGTTCTTTTCTGGTATTGCTCACCTCAACCGCGCCTTGGTTGCGAAATCCCTCTAAGTCATTACCCTTTTGATCCGTCTCCAACTCCAGCTGAAGTTGACCATTGTTTTGCTTCTCCACGGACTCAAAATTTAGCCTTTCAAACTCATATTTATTTGAAACGACAGGAATGGAATCCCCACATCGAATAGATTTAGCAATGCGAGTGCACTTCTTGGATTCAGTACCAGTACATTCTGAGTGTTTGCGCAGATTGAAACAACTGGTATGCCCAAATTTCAGAAATTTTACTGAATGATGGGGATTGAAACTGATGTTCGGGACGAAATCACACATGGCGGAGTTGAGGATTGAATCTTATCCAGGGAAACTTACCTTGCGTTTGTAATGGGAATGGACTCGAACGGGCGGATTCTCAAACAGAGATATTGCGGACACAAGATCTTTCGGATAATCTATTATATTTCACCAAAATTTTCCAAGTCTATAACCACATTAACCAATTCAAAATAATAATACTGACCATGTGAATGATGTAATCCAACTGTCACATTATAATTTTAGACCTAAGTTTCATTAATCTTTATATTAATTCTGGATCATAAATTTTTTCTTATATCTTAAGCCTTTTTTGTTATTAAATCTTAATTTAATATAATAAATTGAAATCAAAATACTCAGTGTAATATATATACTTTGGTTTATTTTAAAAATAGAGCTAGTCCTATTTTTTTAAATAAGTAGATGCAATTTATTATTTGATATATTTACTAACTAAATATACATGTGGCAATAATCCATTAAGAATTTTGT
This sequence comes from Pinguicula primuliflora, assembly GCA_025802335.1. Taxonomy (NCBI): domain Eukaryota; kingdom Viridiplantae; phylum Streptophyta; class Magnoliopsida; order Lamiales; family Lentibulariaceae; genus Pinguicula; species Pinguicula primuliflora. The sequence continues at coordinate 108,233 of JAOYMZ010000008.1, forward strand.
ATGCTAAATAACTAATCTTTTATTTTTGTAGGGATGAATTAGGGACAAAGTGTTGGGACATGTAGCATTATTCTTATAGAAATAGGTTTTGCGCAAAATTCCATTCTTCCTCAATCTTGTTCTTCTTCTCTCATTCCATCTTCAATGTCAAAAATCTCCATCATTTTGCGCAATATTTTGGCAATCACACCCATTCTCCTAATCCTGTTCCAGCAATAATCCGGCCGTTTGTTTTTAGGGCCCACCAAGCGTTGATCTGGATGCGTTTGTATGTGGATTCTGCTGTCATCCTCTTGCTGTTGAATGTTGCTGAATTTCTGTTCTTCCAAATCTCCCATGAAGTGTGTAGCCATATTGCATTTAGGATGTTGCGGCTCCAGTGGGGGAGTTCGATGAATTGTTGTAAGTGCTCTTCTATGTGTGTTGTCTGTGGTTTTGGCATTTCTAACCATATGTAGATTGTTTCCCAGATTTTGATGGCTTCTTCATATTGCAGGATTGTGTGTTCTGCTGTTTCAATTTCGGTGTTGCACATTAGGCAAAGGATTGTCGGTAAGCTCACTCCCCTTCCATCCAAGTTGCTTCTTGTAGGTACACGGTCATATAGTAATTTCCAGTTGAAGCACTGTATTTTATATGGAATGATTTTGTTCCATGCCTTTTTTGTTGATGATTTGGCCTCCTGATTTCTCCAACTTTCCTGCATCAACTTACAGTAGTTTTCATTAGTGTTAAAACTTATACCTGATTGATCTAACCATTGCCAGCAATCTTCGTTTTGTGTAGGTGGCCCCGCAGATTGGAGCCAGATGATCAGATGTATCAGCTGGACATCTTCTTCTTGTGTACATGATCTGTGCCATGACCACCACCATTGCCAGCCTTCTCCATTATGGTAGCCCTTATTCGCGACTATTATGTTCTTGCCTCGTGCATTGCTAAATAGCTGTGGATATTTTACTGCAAACTGTGTATCTCCTAGCCATGTCTCAGTCCAAAAGTGGGTTTGTTGGCCATTTCCTATCTGTTTTTTGATTTGAGACTTGAACCATGCTTCAGTTGCCACATGTTGTGTTATGTCTTTCCACCATGTAGATGCCTTTTGCTTGCTTATTCTTCACTTGATTATATGCCACATTTGTTTGTGGTGTTCCATATCTGGCTGTGAGCACTCTTTTCCATGGTTGTGATTCTTCCATAGTTGCTCTAGCTCCCCATTTCCCAAGTATTGCCAAGTTGAAATTTTCCATATTCTTGATTCCTAATCCACTCTCTGTTTTAGGATAACATATGGTATTCCATTTGATCCATGTTATTCTTCTTCCTCCTCCCTGTTTTTCTCCCCATAGAAATTTTCTTTGGAGTCTTGCCATCTTCCTAAGGACTTCTTTTGGAGCTTTATTCAGTGACAAGTAATAGAGTGGTATTGATGCCAATACTGACTTAATGAGCATCACTCTTCCTCCGAATGTTAGAAATCTTTTATCCCAACCTTTCATTCTTCTTTCCATTACTTCCAAAACTCCTTTCTAAGTGTTTATTCTTCTCGGGTTTGCCCCTATATCTATCCCCAGGTATTTAAATGGTATGGATCCCACTGTGCATTGCAGTATATCTGCTTGCTGTTGTGTATAGTTGGCTCTTTTTGAAATTCACCCTCAGTCCTGATATTAATACAAAGATCTTCAGTATTCTCCTGTATGTCTGCATGTCCTGTGGTGTTCTATTGCCAAAAAGCAGTGTATCATCCGCGAACTGTTGATGTGTCACTGTTTCCTCACTTATTCCTACTTTATATCCCTTCAATTCTCCTGATTTCAATGATAGTTCTATCAATTTGTTTAGCCCTTCAGATGCTATTGCAAATAGCATAGGAGATAGTGAATCTCCCTGTCTTATGCTCCTTTCCATTTTGAATTCACCTGCTGGGCTTCCATTTACCATAATTGTTAAGTGAGCTGTTTCCACACAGGTTTGTATCCAACCTATCCATTTCTCATCAAATCCCATTATCTCCATCATTTTCCAAAGATATTTCCAGTTTATTGTATCAAAAGCTCTTTCAAAGTCTACTTTGAACAGTGAACAAACTTTCTTTTTTACTTTTACCTCGTGTAACACCTCATTTGTCACTATGACACAGTCTAAAATGTTCCTACCTTTGATGAATCCAGTTTGCGTTTTAGAGATTAGTTTTGGCATTACCTTACCTAGCCTTCTAGCCAGTAACTTTGACAGTAGCTTGTATATGCTTGTTACCATTGCAATTGGTATAAAATCTGCTATTCCTTGCGGATTGGTAGTTTTTGGAGCCAGTGATACCAATGTTGTATTTATACCATTCAATATTTTTGCTGCACGCCAGAAATCATAAATGTACTTCATGATGTCTCCCTTCATTAATAACTAAAACTTCTTAATGAATTTATAATTGAAACCATCTGCTCTGAGTGCTTTTTTACTTCCACAACTTTCTACTGCTTGTAGTATTTCTAATTCTGTGAAAGGGGTTGTTAATTGCTCATTATCTTCTAGAGTCACTCTCCTGCTGAGATTCCAATTGATTTGTGGCCTTGTTTGTCTGCTTTCTGTGAAATGTTGCTTGTATTTTTCATGGATCTGCTGCTTTACTTCTATTGGATCTGTTATCCAGTGATCTTCCACTAGTATTCCTTTGATTGCATATCTTGTTCTATTGTTTCGAATTCTGGCATGAAAATATCTTGTATTGGAGTCTCCTTGTTAATCCATCTGCTTCTTGACTTTTGGTAGGTTATACTATCTTCCATTTTGCTTCTTCTACTCAACTCCTCTCTTGCTGTAGCTCTTTCCTGTATTTGTTCTTGATTTAGGGGCCCATCTTGCATTTTCAAATCTAAAATTGTCATTTTCTCTTCTGCGTTTTTCTTCTGTATTGCAGCCATCCCAAATACTGACTTATTCCATTCCTTGAGTTTATTCCTGAGCTCTCTCATTTTATGAAAGATTACATATCCTGGAGTACCTTCAACCTGTATCTCTGCCCATGTCTTTTTAACAAAATCCTCAAAATCAGGGTGTAGTAGCCATGCATCCAATACTTTTAGTGGTTTAGGTCCCCAATTTCTGTCATCACTGATCATAATTAGCGGACAGTGATATGAAAACTAACTGTCTAGTGGTATTTGAACCATTTCTGGCCATTAATCCAGAATTTCCCCAGATATAAGAAATCTGTCCATCCTACTTGAGCTTGTGCCTCCTGATTGAAACCACTTGTGTTGTCTAATTTGTAGAGGTAAGTCAATGAGTCCTGTGTCTAATATGAAACTGTTTAAGCCCCTCATTTCCACTGCAGAGACAGTGGATGAGCCCTGCTTTTCCTGGGGTTTTCTAACTGCATTAAAATCACCACATATACACCATAGTGCCTCTGGGTCTGTCTCTATTCTGTTTTTCAGTAACTGCCATAGTATCCTTTTCCCTGCTATTGTATTCGGTGCATAGACATTGACTATGTTTATTTCTTTGTTTTCTGGCAGCCAGTTACCCCTTACTCCTATTACTCCTTCAGCATTCCAATCTTCTAAAATCTGAAAATTTTGTGTTTTTCAGGATATGAGTAGTCCTCCAGATAGGCCATTTGCTGACTGTTGCACACATCCAAAATCTGTTGTACCCAATATTTTTTCACACGTACTGAGCTCTACCTGTGCCAATTTTATTTCCCGTCGCATAGCATTTTGAGGTCATACTTCATTACTGCTTCTCTTATTTATTTTTTCTTGTTGTTGTGTCCTAAACCTCGTGAGTTGAATGACAATATTGGCATTAAAATGTTGTCCTTTTTGTTGCTTGTGCTGCCTTCTTGTTTTTGTGTGCTTCTCTCTAGTATTTTCTTTCTACCTCCAGTAGTGCCTTAGCATGTTGATCTGTTGTGTGGATCCCTAATCTGTTTGCCAGGTTTAGTGTTTTTCCGACTTCCTCAACAATTTCTTCTTCTGTTATTCTTGCTCTAGGTGGAGTCTGCTGTGGTGTATCTTCCGGTTGCATCTGAATTTCAGGTACTATCTCTAGTTCTTTGTTCAGTTGTGCTTGTCTTTGTTTTGCTTTCCTTTCCATCTGTTTTTTACGCTTCTCCCATTCCTTCTTTTTTCTCCTCACATGTTCTAATCTTCTTCTTCTATTTTCTCTTGCACCTAGGAGCCTTAGGAGTCTAGCTAGAGGCCCTGACAGCACTGGGAATGGTGTTCCTGTCCTTGTATTTTTACTCATGATATGAGCTCCCAGGTTTTCTAATTCATCTCTTGCCACTTGAATGCACTCATTTCTTTTTTGTAGCGATGTCTTATATGTTGAGGTTGTGTTTGGCACATCCACTAATTTACTTTTTGAAGTTTGACATATGTTTTTAGGCGTATCTACTTCTTCCACTTCCACTTCCACACTTACCAGTTCCTCCATATTTTGTGCTTGCCTGTTACACTGTATTTCTGACCATTCTATTCTTTGCGGCTGAATGTCATTTGTTCTTGATTCACTCTCCTGTCCAGATGAGTACTCATTTAATACTGCATTCTTCTTTGTGGCCCATGTAGAGATCTCTTTCTGAGGAGTTTCTAGCAGTGTTGGTTGTCTCACCAGTGGCATGACATTATGAGCATCCTTTTCAACTAAAGGGGTGACCTCAGTTCTGGCTATTTCCATCATATCTCGTATGTCCTCTTCTGCTTCTAGTTCATATACACTTCCATCAATCTTGATTTTATGTATTCCTGATATGGTTTTCCTGGAGCTTATTTGTAGTTGTAGTCTGCAGAACTGTAGGTTGCCATGTGTTAATGTCTCATTATCAATTTGCTTAACATATACCCATCTTGATGCTATCCAGGTCAGACATTGCTCGTTCCATCCATGTAGTGGAACTCCCCAAAGTCTTATCTAAACTAGCCTCTGTTCTTTTTCTGCATCTACCCCCCAGAGTTTTACTTCTTCAAACATCAGATTTTGCTCAACATTTCCCAGTACTAGGAGGTTTTTTCTTTGTTCTTCTATGAGACCCCTAATCAATACTTTATAATCCGATAGTAAGTGCATCTTATATCCATTATATCCATATAGTTACAGTTTGTGTTGTACCTCTTTCATTCCAGTGATACCTTCCTGTTTTAGTGTACCTATCAGTGAGTATTGAAGCCAATCTTTATCATGTGATCCTGTTCTATATCCTTCTTTGATTTCTTCTTCCTCTGCTCCACTTATTACTTTTTTATCACTTGTAGTCACCTACAGATAGGAAGTACCTGGTTCTGCTATTTTCTTATTTATCTCTGTCTTCTGTGCAGGAATCCACTTCCTTTTTGAGATTTCTGTCTTCTATATAACTCTAGGTAACCTGGCTTGATCTTGGTATCTGGCGATATTGAATTGTAGATTGAAACCTTCAAGTACTATACCATTTATCCTTTCAGCCATGCATTTCGGATTTGCCACCTTTTCAAATCAAACAAAGCAGAACCTTTTCCCATTCCTTCCAACCTTACAAGCTATATATGTGTCTTTTACCTTGCCGTATTCGCCGAAGATTTCTCTCATGTTTGTTGCTTTCCACCTTGGAGGAAAGTTGGTAAAATAAAAAGAAGTGAGAGTAGTGCGTAGTGTGTGAATGTACTCATCTCTTATGTTCATTCTTCTTCGGATGTTTGCAGGTGGGCCATATGTGATTGCGGCTCGACGGCATTGGTTGCGAGATTGGACTTGTATCCAAGGGCCTTCTTGTTCATCAGTGTGTTCAGTCGTAGTAAATGTGTATGGTTCTTTGTTCTTCGGCGGCTGCCATAGTGATGTTATGATCAATTATTTTCCAGCTCTTCGCCCTGGATCTTGATTTTTAGACATCCCTTCTTGTTTTTTGTATCAGCAGATGATTGTAGATGTAAATCAGGTGAGATAGTGTAGTTTTTGCTTTGTTTCCGGTAAAGAAACTAGCCGTTACCGGCCAGGGTGGATAGCGAATGTTTGGACATAAATGAGGTCATAAGGGAAGGCATCATAAAATTTAGTAATGACATTAAATTAAACATTTTTGGGGTAAGTAAAAAGTTTTATTAATGATTGTATATATTTACAAGTATAAAATACAAGGCTCAATCTATTATATTACATACAATGTGATGGACTTTTGCATCATTCACCATAGCCAATATGAAGGCCCAAGTAATATTTGGCCCGTAAGAGGAGTCAAGTCTGCATTTTTAGTTTTTCCATCACCTTCTCTGCCTGAGCTATCTCCTGCGAGAAAGTAACCTCATTCTGAATCCTCCAGATTTCCCAGCATGCGGTTTGCCAGATCAAGGGCGAATATCATCTCATTGATGCAGGGAAGGGCAAATTGTGAGGTACATGTATCAATTCTCCCAAGTTCTGTATGTTTGACGGCTAAATTTCTAACCATTCGAAGCACAACTTCCAGAATTTACAGACTTCTGGGCAAAGCAGGAATAGATGCTCAACGCTCTCTTGCTACAATTGACATATCACACATTGGAGACTAACATAATTCACACCCCTCCGGATCAGGTTATCAGCAGTTGGGAGACGACTGTGAAGTAATTTCCAGGAAAAGCCAGTTATCTTAGCAGGTATCATATTGTTCCAAGCATTCTGATCTATTGAATTCGTCTAAATTCCTTCCCATTCAGGTCCCATAGTCGTATTGTAAATCTGTGCAGTAGGATATTTTTCTAGATGATGAGTCTTCCATAGCCACTTATCCTCACCATTTATATAATTCGGTGCAGTATCAAGGAGGAACAATAAGCTATTCAGCCCCTAGCGCTCAGAATAAGTGCATTCGTGATGCCAGAGCCAATCCCAATCCCAAGAGGTACCTTCCATCTCCTTTTTTCAGCTACTGTCGATTGCTTGTCGATTGCATTGAGGTATAGGTTGGGATATATTTTTGCAAGTGCTTTATCTGCTAGCCAAAATTTAGTAGCTTATCCATTTCCAATCCGCATCTTCAATTGGGCTAGATATGAGCTAGAGTTCAAGATGTGCTTATGAAGGTCTTTCCACCATATAGATGATTTGGTAGGAGTTGTCTAGCTGGTGTTACTGGCCCATACAATGAGGATAGAATATGTGTCCACATTCTTGAATCTGTTGTGAGTAGTCTATATATCCACTTGCCAAGTAAGGATAAGTTGAAATCCTGTGGGGATTTAACCCCCAAGCCTCCCCTGTTCTTTGGACGACACACAACTCTCCAGCTAAACCGATTTATTTTTCTAGGGCCTGCAATAGCTTCCCCCATAGGAATCTGCTTATAATACTAGTGACCTGCTTCAGAATTTTCACCGAAATTTTGTAGATAGATAGATAATATAATGTGATAGAGGTTAGGAAATGTATCATGGGATAGATTGATCAATGAAATCCTCCTTTCTATTGAAATGTATTTCTTTTCTCATCCCGTTAGTCTTTTCTTAAGCACATCCAGTACTGAAGCCTAAGTTTGTTCCAATCTGGGATTGACCCCCACCTCAACTCCTAAATACACAAATGGTAGTGAATCAGTCTTACATCTTAGAGCAACCCTCTAAGCTTCCTGGATGTCTTTAGGAATATTAAGTGATTATAAGCAGCTTTTATTATAGTTGACTTGCAGTCCCGAGATCAACTCAAGCACCCTCAGGAGCCTTTTCATAGACATAACATCTTCCATTGATCCATTCCCCAAAAGGATGGTGTCATCACAAAATTGTTGATGACTAATTTGCACTTTCTGCTTCCCCACTTTATATCCCCTTAGTAATCCCACTTCAGTAGTTTTCACAATTAGTAAGTGTAAATCTTCAGTGGCTATGGCAAAAAGCAAGGGTGATAGAGAATCATCTTACCTTAATCCTCTGCCCAATTTTATTTCACCACAAGAACTGTCGTTAATTATGATCGAAACATAGACAGATTCCACACAACCATGCATCCAACTTAGCCATTTACCACAAAATCCCATATGGCCCATCAAATTCAGAGATACGACAAACTTATATTACTGAAAGCCGCTTCTATTTATTTTTAGCTTCATGGATAATTTCATTTGTGAGCACAATGGTGTCCAGAATGGATCTTTTTAGATATAAATCTCGTTGGAGGCCCGTTAGTCTTTTCCCATCCCGAGAACGAGCTCTTATCACCAATCATATGACACATGTCAATGTTATATGAGTTTATTACTAGAATTTTATCTCGTTTTCATCACATTTTTTTTGATATGTAAGGAATTTTTTTATTTCATAACTCTTTTCCAACTTTGCCCAAAATTAGGCAGAATTGGATTTTTGTACAAAGTATCCACATTTACATCGTTTTCTGCTATTGTCGCATCTCAATTCCGCTCCTCCGCTCTTCTCTAGCTGGACTCTGCCTTCTTTCTTTCCATTCCCGTCTTCTTCACAGGACGCTAAACTCTGGTTCCCAACACCAATCCTCGAAGGAGATGCACGGTAATAGCTATTTATTAACTTTTAAGCACCACCATAGCTGAAGTCGGATTTCGTCCACAAGTCCTTCAATTGTCTTGTTCTTCCCCTCAAATAGCTTCCCATTCCTCCATTTCTAAATGTTCCAAGTGGTTTGTTGCCACAAGGCATTCCAGATGTGCTTTTCCCATGGGGGGCCCGATATGCTCATGTATTGCAAGCGGTGAGGGTATGGTTCATTCGGCCACACAGAGCTGATTCGTAACCAGGTATGAATGCTGCTCCATATTTGATGTGCGTATTGAAAGTGTAGAAACAAATGGCTCACCGTTCCAGGAGCGTGCTCACACAGAGGGCGTAGGACCGAATTAACTTGTGCACATTGTCTTTGCAGATTGTCCATTGTTGGCAGTCAACATTGGAGCAATTTCCAGTTGAAGCTTGTTGTTTTCAGGGGGATTATCTTGTTCCAGGCTAATTTTGCTCCTTCGTAAGCCTCTGCTCGATTCCAAAGGTTTTGCATCTGCTTGTCATATATTTCCACCGTTTGATATTTCTTCCGTGCAGGGTCTGTTCATTCCCAACAATCCTGTGCTAGAGTTTGATCAGGTGCCTGTTGCAGACTACCAGAGAGTTCAAAGAATTCAGCTATTGCTGCATTGGGGCAAGGCTGTGTCCAAGGCCACATCCATCTCCAGGTACTTCCATCAAAAAATCCTTTCTCCAAGATCTTCACATGTTTGTCCCCTGCATACATGTAGATTGTTGGGAATCTAGTAGATAGAGACTCATTCAATAGCCATGGATCGTTCCAAAACTCAGTAGTTGACCCATTCCCAATTTTTCTTTTATAGTCTTCATAGAACCACGCCTTAGACATAACTGCTTTGTTAATATCCTTCCACCAGGTAGAGCTAGCCCCCTGTAGATTCTTGCTCTCTCTTCTCAGTACAGTGCTTCTATATCTCCCTTCAACGATTTCTTTCCATAGTCCCCCATCATCCATCAACAGCTTACCAGGCCATTTTCCAAGTAAGGCCAGATTAAACTTTTCCATGTCCTTCACTCCCAAACCCCCCTTATCCTTTGGGTAGCAAACATTTCGCCATTTGACCCATGAAATCCGCTTCTTTCCATCCCCTTTCTCCCCCCACATAAACTGTCTTTGCATATGTGTTATCTTCCTAATTATTGCTTTAGGGCCCTGAAAAGTGAAAAGTAATAAGTAGGAATACTTGCTAGCACAGCCTTTATTAAAGTGATCCTTTCACCTAGCGAAATGTGCTTCTTTCTCCAGCTTGCCAGCCTGTTCTGTATAGTGTCAAGAACAGGCTTCCAAGATCTAATCCTCCTTGGGTTCATACCCACCTGGATTCCAAGATATAAGAATGGAATTGTATCCAACTTGCAGTGCAACATGTCTGCTTGTTGCATAACCTCTTCATGCTCAAAGTTCAGCACAAACAACCTGTTTTTGGCAAAATTTACTTTCAAACCAAAGCACACTTCAAAGAGTCGAAGAATCCTTTGATATGTCCTTAAATCTTCCAATGTGCCATTTATAAATAATAGGGTGTCATCTGCAAACTGTTGATGGGTTACAGAGAGCCCATTGATATCAAATCTGTAACCCGTTAACCTTCCCTTATCCACTGCTTGTTCTATTAGAAGGTTTAGACCCTCCACTACAATTGCAAACAACAAAGGGGACAATGAGTCCCCTTGTCTTAGGCCTTTCTCCATATGGAAGTCACCACAAGCACAGCCATTGACAGTGATTGACATACATGCTGTCCTTATACACTCTTTCACCCACTGCATCCATTTAGGACAAAATCCGATAGACTCCATCATGTGCCATAAGAATTCCCAGTTAATATTGTCAAATGCTTTTTGGAAATCCACTTTCAATAGAGCGCATGATTTTTTCTTCACCTTCGATTCGTGGATCACCTCATTTGCCACAAATACAATGTCCAGTATTGACCGTCCAGATATAAAACCCATTTGATTCTTGGATATTAAAGAAGGCAGAACTTTTGCTAGTCTTTTATCCAAAAGTTTAGACAGTATCGTGTAGACACAACCCACCATAGATATAAGTATGAAATCGTTAATCCTTTGTAGGTTATCCTTCTTGGGAGCCAGAGAAGCCAATGTTCCATTTAGACCCTTGACCAAGCGGCCCTCATTCCAGAAATCCATAAAGAAAGTCATGAAATCTTCTTTCAACACTGTCCAGAAGTGCTTTATGAACTTGAAGTTAAAACCATCTGGTTTTGGGCTCTTCCCGCTTCCACAACTACTCACCACACTCCACACTTCTTATTCGGAAAAAGGGGCTACTAGAGAGTCATTCTCCTCCACCGTTACAAATCTGTTCACAGACCAAGAAACTCTTGGCCGAACCATTGTAGTTTCTGTGTAGTGCCTTTTGTAATCGTCATGTATAGTCTGTTTTATCACTAGTACTTCAGTTCTCCATTGATCATCAATTAACAAGCCTCTTAATGCATTCTGTGCTCTTTTCTGCTGCAAGGAAGCATAAAAAAACCTTGTGTTTGCATCTCCAAATCTCAACCATTTGTGCCTTGATTTCTGATATATTAGTCTTCCTTTCATGGTTGTGAGTTTCAGTAAGTCCAGTCTTGCATTCTTTCTCTCCTCCTTCTCAACTTCAGTTAGTATTACATTTTCCATCTTCAGGTCAAGTTCTTTCATCATCTTCTCGGCTAGTTTCATTTTCTCATTAAGATCACCAAATATCTCCTTGTTCCACTCCTTCAGCTTGTGCTTTAACTGTTTAAGTTTATCAACCAGGACAAATCCAGGACTTCTTCAGATGTCAATCCCCTCCAAACGTTTGTTGCAAACTCTTCAAAAGTAGGGTGGTCAAACCAAGAGTCCGAAGTTTTAAATGGTTTAGGTCCCCAATCTAGGACACCATTTATTAGGATTATAGGATAGTGGTCAGAATATCTTCTATCCAACGGCATCTGATAGAGTCTGCCCCGCTTTCAGAAATTAGAAATCTGTCTAGTCTGCTCGAACAATTTCCAGTAGGTTGATACCAAGTGAATTTCCTTAGCTGCAATGGTAAATCCAGCAACTCTGAGTCAAGAATAAAAAGTTGTTTAAGAGAACCCCTTCCCTTTTGACCACATTTTTGCCCACACATTCGTTATTCACCGAATTTTTACGATTTTTTATATTAAAATAAATCAATAAGACTGATTTTTATAATACTTGTGTTGTAATTAGGTCTAACCTTATATTTTGGTTCTGGTGAAGAGTTAAATTTATTTCTCTTAAAATTTTTATTTAATAAGATTTTAATTTTTTGTGTTGAAGTCACATAAATAGAAATTCATGATCATGTGTCTCTGGCTCGGGTCACGTGTTCGCAGGTGTGCGCGTGTGTGTCAAATTAAATAGAAATATGTGGGTTATTCTAATTAAAATTTTGAGCCTAAAGTGATTGATGTTAGTACCACATTCATATTTAAGTTTATTTCTAACTAGTTCTCTAATCTTTGTGCTACAATATTTCAACACTCTCTTTTAAGTCCAATTGGGCAAGGTTTGTTGAAATTTAGAATACCAAACGGATAAAGCCCAATTTGGGGTAATTCCCATCATGGGGTCTTCTTCCTCTTCGGAATTTTTTTCCAATGATTCCACAAGGTCTTCTTTCTTCTCTGAGAATTTTTTTCTTCTCCAGACCACAGATCACCCGCTCCGATACCATGTTAGAAAATAGATCCGTCTCTCTCAGGGATCGAGCCTCATGAGTAGGGACACAAGATTCAAGAATAAGAGCTCGAGTAATCTCTAACAAAAAAAGATTCTTGCATTCAGCGATGCCATTTTTCTCAGGGGTGTGTGAGCAAGTAGAGTGGTGAATAAGATTATGTCTAGAAGAAAACTAAGCCATAGGATGATTAAAATACTCCCCACATTTATCAGATCTCAAGACTTGAATATGACTCTCAAATTGTGTACGAATCATGTGATAAATATGTTGAAATTTCTCATCAACATCAGACTTCTGTCTGAGAAAATACACCTAACACATTCTAATGCAGTAATCAATAAATGAAATAAAATATCGAAAATCATTCCCCCAACATCAGGAGCTGACCCCCAAGCATTAGAATATAAAAGTGAAAAAGGCCTTGAGAAACAAGTAGTGCTAGGCAAAAAAGATGTCCTATGAGTCTTAACTAAAGCACATGTGTCACACTTTAGATGAAAATGAGAAAATTTAGGAAATAATGTTTGAAGGTAGCTATTAGAAGGATAACTTAGACGATGATGTCAAAGTCATCCTTTATGTATGGCGGAGCTCCGAATAGTGAGGGTATAGCTAAGGGGAGGAGCAACTTCGTCGACATAGTATAGTACAACCCGCTCAGTGCAACGTCTAATGATCTTTTTTGTCCGATCATACTTGCAAACGCAAAAATATAGATACATAATCACTTTGCAGGTCAAATCTTTAGTCACATGACTAATATAACGCACCTTATGTAAGAGAGAAGTCACAAATAAGTAATTAAATAACCATAGATTTAGAGTTATCTCAATTGTCCCAACAACTGTAACCGGAACAAGCCTTCCATTAAAAATTTGAATATTATGTTTACGAGGGGCATGTTTCTCAATTAAGTATATGCAACATAAAAAATAATGGTTTTTTGCAGTGCAATCAAATATTATTTCGAGGATTATAATGGGCCTAAAGTGGGCAAAAATGCAACCTAGCGAATTTGGGGACCTTTTACATAGCGCACGTGATTTTTGGAAGTATATATAGTCGATAGGTCTCGAGTCTTACAGCTGCGCTTTTCTTCAAAATTCTCTGGAAAGTGCCCTTGTTCGATTTCTTCGAAGCTCTCCCAAGGTACGCTTGATTTTCTATAATTTGGGTTTGATGTTCTATTAAGTTTTTTAAGATGCGATTTGTTAGTCGAAAATCTCAAGAAAATTGAGCCTAAATCCGAATTCCGCCCACATCCTCCCTTTAGGGCTTGAGGTTTTTAGGAGAAGGGGAAAATATTATAACTCAGCTGTTTTGCAAGCCAAAATTCGATAGTTCGAAGGAACTCTCTCAACTTCTGACCGGAGTAGTTGCGTCACGTCGTTTTGGGGACCGGATTTGGAAGTGACCATAAAATAATTTCTCTTTAATGATCTAGAATCTTGATTTTCTTCTACCTAACATGGAAGATTGAAGCTTTCGTGCACTTATCATGTTTAATTTTGCTGATTATTCTTAAATGCTTGGGTATTACGACTTAGGAGAAGCTAATTTTTCTTTCACATGGGTGTCAGTGACATGAATGAAATAGATTAAGAGTGATAGCTATATTGCAATATTGACCAAGTTTTTGGTTTGATTATTCCATCAGCTGAAATATTCTAGTGAATTTTGATCATTATATTTTTTCTAGTTTAGTATCGCATCTGTGTCCAGAAAGATTTACACCATAAGCGACCCCATACCGGGAAAAGTTTTCTTAGTGTCATGCAATCAAGAATCGACATTTGTGGATTAGCCTCTAGACAAGGTGTAAAGGCACCCAGATTGAACCAATTAGAACACTGGTTGGCATTTTTGGTACTCCACAAAAACATTGATTCAGGAAGTTTATGAAAATCAGACAAACATATTGACTTTACCGATCTAAATTTTTGTTCATTCTAAATATATTGTTGCCTGCTTACTTGTAATGTAAGGTATTCTTTTCTTATTCTTGACTTCTCGTCACAATGAGTGTATGTGTGCAAGTCACGAAACAATTCCCTGATGTTTCCTTGTCTTAACTTTGTTTTTCCAGATTTTACTACCAATTCTTCATGAATTCTAGAAGCAAAGTGGCGTCAGTGGTTTCCTGCAACGTGGGAAACAAGAAAAATTTCCTTTTCTGGATTATTGCTTGCTTTGTCTTACACTACTGGAAAGCTCCTGTCTTGCACATAGATATTCCTTTTGTAAAAGCGATCTCCTTGTTCTGTTGCAAATTGGAAGGCGTTCACCTGTAGTGGTGATCTATAATTGGCCATCTGTGTTACATTGGTGTCTGCGAGCATGGTTTCTTCCCAGTTACCATGTCCAAAGACAGAACTTACATGCAAGCCCTCCAGCCGCTTTCTTTTCTTACCTGTCAATCCTCCTGATGTTGCTTCTTCAGAACAGGTGGAGTTTGACTTTTCTGATGTCTTTGGTCCACCACCAATTCAATCATCAAATGAATTATGCCAGGGAAATGGTGAAACTATAAATGAGCTTTTATATGATGATCCCGAGATTATTCAAAACCGATCTCATTCACTTGTCGGGCCTTCTATGTGTGTCAGTCATTCTTTGACACTCAGTGGGCTAACCATACACGAAACTGAAGATTCATTGGAAATAGTTAATGGCGTAATCAATGACACCAATAATGATGTGGACTTATCTGTGAAAAATTATGTTCCCGAGCTATGTGAAAATTTGCTGAAGATCCAAGCAGTTGGCCTGGAGGATTTTGAGGTTTTGAAGGTTGTTGGCCAGGGTGCATTTGGGAAAGTATATCAAGTGAGGAAGAGGGGGACTTCCGAAATATATGCTATGAAGGTCATGCGAAAAGATAAGATCACCGAGAAGAACCATGCTGAATATATGAAAGCCGAGAGGGATATTCTGACAAAGATCGATCATCCCTTTATTGTCCCTCTGAGATTCTCTTTTCAGGTGACCTATCCCAGTCACAATCGGCATCCTAAGTAACTTGATTCTATTAAAATAGCCTGTCCCCCTTTCTGATTGTTCCTTTTTCACACCTATGTGTTCCCACTACTGAAAAAAGGGAAGAAGTCATAATGGATCGGAGAGAATACATTTTTTTATAATGGCGAATTATTTGTCTTCCTTAAGAACTGAATGAGAGTGTAACTTAGCCCGCTTCTTACTGTTTGATATCTCAGCTTATATGATCGAAAATTCTCTTCCTGTTCTGCAGACAAAATACAGGCTTTACCTTGTGCTTGATTTTATTAATGGCGGACATCTGTTCTTTCAGCTTTATCGACATGGCCTTTTCAGGTGATTTATTTTTTTAATGCTCTAGCTATTGTCTCAGTTGGTTTGATCTTTGGGTGCTAAAATCATTTTATTACATTCTAGGGAGGACCTGGCTCGTATATACACGGCAGAAATTGTTTCAGCAGTGTCGCACCTTCATGACAAAGGAATAATGCACAGGGATCTTAAGCCTGAGAATATTCTACTGGATGCAGATGGCCATGTATGTATTATATTTGATCGTAGAGCCTGTTTTTTAAATGCAGCTTATTTAATATTTTGTGCCATATTATATTTGACTTGGCGCTAATGTTGTTAGGCCATGCTTACTGACTTTGGATTGGCCAAAGAGTTGGAAGAGAATGCAAGATCCAATTCAATGTGTGGGACTGTAGAATATATGTCCCCTGAAATTATTCTAGGGAAGGGCCACGATAAGGCTGCCGATTGGTGGAGTGTCGGAATCTTGTTGTTTGAGATGCTCACTGGAAAAGTTAGGTTTCTGTTAATTTCGAGTAGATGCCATTACTGCTTGCGCGTCTAGATCTTGCTAGTTTAACCTACTCTAGGTCACGTGTAATGTCCATTATCCAGACTCTGGATGTTTCTTTGTTCGTATCGGTGATAAATCACCTGTGTCTGCTTTTCTACAGCCTCCCTTTGTTGGTGGGAATAGAGAGAGAGTTCAGCACAGGATCATTAAGGACCGAATTAAGCTACCCGCATTTCTGTCGAGCGAAGCACATTCTCTGCTTAAAGGAGTAAGTAATCCTTCAATTGTCCTCATCTTGTAATCACATTGAGATGAAAAATGACATTTTCTTTTTCCAACACTGTAGCTGCTGCAAAAGGAACCAAGCAAGCGTCTGGGAAGTGGGCCGAAGGGAAGTGGTGAAATAAAGAACCATAAATGGCTGGCATCGATCAACTGGAAGAAACTGGATTCCAGAGCCATAACACCAAGTTTCCTGCCTGAAGTTGATGGGGGTCACTGTATTGCCAATTTTGATAAGCAGTACACGGAAATGCCGTTGATTGATTCTCCGGCCTCGAGTCCTAAAGTTGATTGTAACTTGTTCCAAGGTTACACCTATGTGAGACCGGCTTCCTCCTTTCTGAAGAGAGATGCTTCCTTGCAGCATGAGGGCTCTGATGTTTGAACTTACGCTGGCGCTCTTAAGTAGTCAACATTGGGATTTTGGTTCTTCTTTTTCCTTGCTTCAGGAAATGGTGTAACTAGATCTGAACACCCATTTTGCATTGAGAACTTCATTCATCTAATCAGCCAGTAAAATACCTATTACTACATTTTACTCATATGTAGAATGTCTATTACTCTCAATTCGAGAAGGTCGTCGCATAGTTTATTTAGGTGCCGTTTAGATGTTGGGTGCTAGCTCTCTGGCCTACTCGAATGTCGCCTAAACGCTCGTTTAGAGGTGCTTAAGCAGATGCCTAGGTAGCTTTGTCCAACACTGCTATTACTATATTTTACTTATGTAAAATGACTATTATTAAAAAAAGTAGAATGTCTATTGCTATCTATTCGAGAAAGCAATGGCCTAACACAGTTTAGTCGTTGTATGATTATCTTCCATTCTGTTTGAATATTCAAATATTTATTTAGGCCGCTTATATGAGGTGGCTAGTGGGTAACTGGTCACGAATTTTTTTTCGCTCCCGAATAGTGTGTCGAATGATGGTGTCGAATTCTAATCTAGATCGCTGGATCAAAATTCAATGGTCCAAATTAAAAGTATTTTAAGTGAACAGTTAAATGAATTATTTGATCTGAACCGTTGAATTTTGATCCAACGATCCAGATTAAAATTCGCCGTTGAAAATCCACAGTCCGGCCAAACATTTTTGTAGCACTGCTATTACTACATTTGCGCAGAAACCCAAAGGAAGTGCTCTGAAAATTATGAGCCGTGTTGTTTCATTCTGGTTCGCACACATCGAAGAAATTAAGATAATGTACTACTGACGCGTGGGAAAAGTTCCTCCTGCTGACGCACTGCAGAAACCTTGTTCCGTTAGTCCAGGGAGTGTCTGATTTTCATGGCTTCTCTTTTCTCTCCTGCTGTTGCTACTTCTTACCAGGATTCAGTGCCCATTAAGTTCTTACGCTCAAGATACTCAAAGCACGCATCATCACAGCGATTCTTTTGGTCCTCCACAGATCCCTCTGCAAAGGATTTCATCAAGTGCAGTGCATTCTTGAACGACGTCGTCCCTCGCAGTCTGCTGGATGATTCCCAGTCGATACTTCAACTTTTTCCATTCAATCAACTCAAGGAGGTTACTGTACAACTCCCAGAAGATCAAAAATGGGGGTTACTTGTTTTGGCTGGTATTACTTGGATTTACTTTACCGCTAGACCTGGTGTTCTGATTGGGGCCATTGATGCATATATTTTTGCTCCCCTGCAACTGGGCTTAGACACTTTGATTGGAAGGAGGAGTTTGAAGCCGAGCGACTTCCTGGTTGGAGATAAATTGGGTGAAGGGTCGTTTGGGATTGTTTATTCTGGGGCGATCGTTCCGAAGAATGTAAATGTGAATGAAAATTCTGGGAGAAAAGCAAATAGAAAATCTCTGCTGTTGGATGAGAGGTTCAAACAAAAGGTCATACTGAAAAAGGTAAAGACAATGGGAATCACTTCACTATTCAAAGCAACATTAAGAAACCGCTACGAGTTGAAAACAGACACTCTGGGCTCGGCCTCGTGTATTTAGGTGCGCGCCAACTATTTCTGGATGTTGAAGCTTTGTGTATTATTTTTCAGGTTAAGGTTGGAGTTCAGGGTGCTGTGGAGTTAGGAGAGTATGAAGAATGGTTTAATTACAGGCTATCACGAGCAGCTCCCGAGACTTGTGCTGAATTTCTTGGTAGTTTTGTTGCAGATAAAACTAACAACGTGTACATGAAGGGTGAGAAATGGCTAGTCTGGAAATTTGAGGTACTTTATTTGGAAGTCACTCACGTCCGTTCATCCATACTCTGTTCGAGAAAGCAGTCGTCTAGGCACTAGGATGTCGCTCTCCAGTTTGCCGTAATTTCCGCTTAGCTCACTTATAATCCCGCCTAGGCCGTCTAGGTGCTGAGCAGCCTGGGCATCTAGAGTTTGTCTAACACTTTCTCGAACAATGATCTCACATCATCAAAATTTGCAATCTTAATGTTCTACTGTTACATTCGTCACGTTCTTTATGCAGGGAGATTTGGACCTTGGGGATTACATGAAGGATCGAAGCTTTCCTTTGAATTTAGAGAATGCCATGTTTGGACGTGGTATACAAGGTCTAGAATCCATCAAGCGAAATGCGTTGATCATCAAGCAAATAATGCGCCAGATTATAACTTCCCTCAAGAAGATTCATAACACTGGGATCGTTCATCGTGATGTAAAACCATCCAATTTGGTGGTAACCAAAAAGGGTCAGATCAAGCTGATAGACTTTGGGGCAGCCACAGATCTCCGCATAGGAAAAAACTATTCCCCGAATCGTGGCTTGCTTGATCCTGACTATTGTCCTCCTGAGCTCTATGTTATGCCTGAGGAAACTCCAAATCCACCACCAGAGCCCATTGCTGCATTTTTATCTCCAATCCTGTGGCAGGTATATGGTATCACCGTTTTCGTATTTCATTTTGTTAGAAAATAGACCCCCCTCTCTGGAGTCAGGTCACGTGTGCGCAAGTGCGCGTGTGTGGGTCAACTTAAATAAAAATATGTGGGCTCCCACTCATTAAAATCGTGAGGCCAAGTTATAGATTGTAGCACCACATTCCTATTCAATTTGTTGTTGATATTCATGTATGAAATCTGTGTTAGACATTCCAACACGCCTAACTTCATCCATTGTTTTCTAAGGGCTGGCTGGCATGACTGATAGAAAATGAATGAATGCACATATTTGATCTTCAAGAGGGAATTGCTGATATAAGTAAATTACTTTTGTCCTTGTTGCAGATAAATAGTCCTGATCTTTTCGATATGTACTCTGCTGGAATAGTTCTCCTGCAGATGGCCATACCTTCTTTACGTTCCACTTCAGGGCTGAAGAACTTCAACACAGAACTGAAGAGTGTTGGTTATGATTTGAATGAATGGAGAGACAAGACTCGGAGGAAGCCTGATCTCTCAATTCTTGATCTTGATTCCGGTAGAGGGTGGGATTTGGCCACAAAACTGATTTCAGAGAGAGGGTTCTTCAGAAGAGGAAGGTTGTCTGCTGCAGCTGCTTTGAGGCACCCTTATTTTTTGTTAGGGGGTGATCAGGCTGCTGCTGTACTCTCAAAACTCAGTTTAAACAAGTAACAGTAATCACACCTTATGATTACGGCATCGATTAGCGGCTAGCTCAAATGGTGAATATATAAACCTCAAATGTGAGGTGCAGGGTCGATACTTGAGAGAAACAACATAACTATAAAAAAAAACACTTTATGATTACTGCTTCTCTAAGTTAAAATTGAGCACTGGTTTATCTTTTCTGCGAGGGTGTAAGTCTTGGAGATGGATTCATTATTTCAAACAGATTTCTGTTAAACCATTGTGTTGCATCAATAGCTAGAGGTGTTGTAGATGGGGTGCACAGTTCCTTGCTTGTTCATGAACAAAAACTTACCATAGTCATAGTGTATAAGAACAAGCTTTGAATGTCGCAGCTCGAATGAATCCAAAGGGTTGAAGCACAACAATTTGGTTCATTTCTGATGGCAAATAGGTGTGTACAGCAAGCTTGTCCGCAAGCTGTTCGTGAACGAACAGAGCTCAAATACAAAATTCTGTTCGTTAAACTTAACAACCAAGCTCAGCTCGTTCATTAAGCTTAACAAACAGAGCTTGAACATAACTTATTCATTCGAGCTCGGTTGGTCAAACAGCCCCTATTGGCAAACTTCATTTGACAATGACAACAAGCTCTGCGTGCTTCATAAAACTGACCTCTCAATCTCAAATTCCTTCATAATATGGAAATATTTGTATCTGGCTAAACATAAACAATGTCACGAGACTTACATATTATACATCTACAAACAAAATTAGGCCAACCACAGCATGCAAACTAGGATGCACCCTCTGAGCCTACCAAGGCGTTCAACTTCTTCTGCAGTTCGGGCTTGTTGGCGCCGACGAGTTTGTCAAGATGTTGTCCATCTTTGAGGAAAAAGAAGGTTGGAGTTGCCTTGATATCCAATGATGTGCTCAAGTCCTGGAATGAAAGGAAAGACACAATAAAGATCCATTTAGCATCCAAAATTCTGCAACTAAAACAGAAACTACAGATGGAACAACTTACAGTAAGTTCATCCACATCGACAGTCAAAAACATAACTGAAGGGTGTTTCTCGGATAGCTCAACATAGAAAGGTGCAATCATGCGACAAGGGCCACACCATGTGGCGCTAAAATTTGCAACCACCTGCCGTTAAATTAATCCCATGAGCAGATGGGGAAACCAAAGTGAATATAGAAAGATCATTGGCGTAGAGATGTATGATGCTATCAAGTATCAACAATCAAATAGGGCCAAAACTTGTTTTTTTATCGGTTATAAATTAGACTTGGACCAGTCACAAAGGAGCAGGTGTGATTGCAAATATATTGTCCCAAAACATTCAAAGAAAAAAAGAGTACATTGTGGTTTCTGAAAACTGGAAAAAAGTCAACATATGCACCTGATATTAGAATAGAAAAACATTAAGAATGATTTACACCTTTCATCTGAATCTACTTATGATTGGAGGCATAAGGTCTAGGGTGTGTGCGGTGAGTGCAGTGCCCATGTCACACTATGGGCTTAGTGTGGCAGGTGGGTTTGCATGGGCCCACTGACCGGCCAATCCCACACTGCCACGAGGGATTGGATTGGCAAGATCGAACCATGTAGAACTATGCAGAACTCACTGCATAATCCCCTCTTCCCAATGATTGATTTACACCTTTCATCTAAATCTACTTATGATTGGAGGTACACGGTCTCAATGATTGGAGGTAGTGTGTGCTTATTTATGCTACATTAAGATGGATTTTACTGTAGATATAATGTTATGATGAATACAAAACTAATTGATGTTACCATATTATCAAGATTGAACCATTGAATCATAAAGTACATCCATCAGACCTAAAGGCTAAAAGTGACGAGGAGTATGGAATGGAACTTACTATCTTTCCATCTCTTGTAGCTTCTTCCAACTTTTGCTCCCAACTCTGCTTTGTGGTGACGAGGTGTACGTTTCCACCAGCAAGTTCAACGGCATGACTAGAATCATCTTCATCACTCTTAGGCTGCATTGCTCCCAAAGAAACGAAGAATTGATTGCAGGTTAAAACCTAATATGGAACTCCGAAGTTCGACCGACGTATCCATCAAGGCTAAGGAAGCACTTAATAAAGTAGATACTTGACAGAAATGCTATATGACACCCAGAAATGGCACCCCCATCGCACTCATTGCACACACGCGCACTTGGTGTGCGTGCTCACAAGCCTATGCGTTGAGTGCAATGGAGGTGATACTTGATACTATGAATATGAGCGATAAGAATCGCATTAAAGTAAAGCAACCAAACTAATGAACAGCATCTGCATACCTTAGCAATGCAGAGGCCCATTTATACGGCGAAGGGGCGTTCTATGTACAAGAACCTTATACCAAGATTCTGCGAGCACAAAAGGAAGACAGAAACAGATAGAGCCAACATCGAGTAAATATATAAGGTCGAAAATGGTCATAATTCACACCCACATACGCGTTTGAAAACCCCATCAAAAAATTCTTATCCTCAGGAAATCTATCGCCCAGCACCCACAAAAACTAACTCAAAATAAAATCTTTAGGCTGACCAAGGATCCCAAGATTGAAACTTGGAACACAACACAGAAGGAGATGCACGAAATAAAACCCGGTCAGGAAGCGGCGAGAGTATGAATAAAGTCGAACATGGATTACCTTAAACTCCGGGATCAGCCGGATCAGGAGTCAGGAATATGAAGATTCCTTTCCCCGCGGGATGTCGGAAATTCTCTACGGATTAGTCGTAAGTTTTCCAACTATATCTTGGGCCTCTTGCTTACCCTTTTTAAGGCAGGAGCCAAATTAGGAGAGGAGATGCCCAAATAGGTACCATTGAAACTCCACCCCAACAATGGTGGAAATTGTTGTCAAAATAACTTCCAACTTTTCTTACTGCGTCATAGAATTAATCAAAGGTTCTTTTAGGCAACGGCCGCCTCGCTGGGATATGAGGTACGAGTACGACTTCATTAATGATGGAGCCAAACTTACTTAACCTTTCTCTGTAGCGGTAATGAAGTTTCGAAAAGTGGCTAGACGGTCTAGGGACCTCCTAGACGGTCTAGGGACCTCCTAGGCAGCGTACAGCCGTCGACAAATTCATTTTATTTTATTTGCATTCATTAATAAAATAAATAAATTTAAATGATTAATAATAAAAAATACTAGTATATGTAAATGCATACACAAATAATTAACCAAATACTAAATGCATATAAAAAACATGCAAATTCGAGGTTGTTTACCTCTTGTTTATATACTATAAACTTATCATCAATGATGCAAAATATAATTAGAGTCATTTTTTTGTGAATCTGGTGTTAGTCACCGTGGGGACAAGTTGGGTATGAATCATTTTTCTATCACTAATAAAAAATAATTATCCAAAATAGATCACGATGCATCAAGATACAGTGTTATAAGTTTATAAAAAAATCAACACAAATTATTTCAAATAAAATCACGCTAGTATAAGTGTTCAAGACGACGGTTTTCTAGGTGCCCTAAATGGCCTTGTGCGGCTGTCAAGGCGGTCAGAGCGATCCCTCAGGACCCGAGGGTGGCCACCCCGCCGCCCCTGGGCGCCCAGCCAGACCGTCCATGGTAAATTCGGGACGGCCTGACATTTTTGGCCTCATAGACGGTGTCTAGATGGTTGAAACGGCCGAACTCTCGAGCAGTGAGCCTATAATAGTTGGATGGCTTCCGGTGTGCAGTAGGCATAGAGTATGGTAGGGAGGTATGTGTTTAACGATTTTGTGCAAGCTTGCTTATACATCCAAAACGACGGTGTTTTGGTCTCACTGCATAGTATGTAATGAGTTACTTACCGTACACCCTTTTTTGTTTGTTCGATGGATTATTATGTTTGTTAACTAGTAGCATGCTCATTTTATATTGAATAATGCTACTTGTATCTCTTTTGGACCTCATTTTTAAACTCCAACACCACTAGGACTGTCGGTGGTACCGTACCGCACGTTACCGATTTCATACCGACCAACGTTGGTACGGGAATTACGGTACCGGTACTGTAATCCTGTCGGTAATCGGTACCGACAGTACCGATTACCGACCAGAGGCAGTTCCCAAAAACTTGCAACTTCAGTTCGCAATTTCGCATCATCAAGTTCAAGACCTTAACTAAACCACACAATCCCAACATCAAAAACCTCTCCAAACTCCAAAGTAACCATACAAATACATATCCTCGCCATCAGTCTCCAAAATAGACATATCCTCACCACCAGTGGCCACAATAAATGTCCAATGCTCAACCCTGAAATGCTGCCAGTGATTTGATGATGCAATCCGGATCGGTTTGTATACCTGAACTAATTTTAAAGATTAATATTTGTACAATATATAACCAATTGAAAAACGATTATCACTTACCATTTTCAAGTTCAAGCATTTCAGGATCATCCTCATTGTCCTCCAAAGATAATGCTGCAAAATCTTCAATAATCCCAGTCGAGAAAATCCAGTTTTGTGCACATATCAATCCCTCTACTGTTGAGGGAAGCAACGAGCTGCGGTGTGGTCCAATCACTCGACCACCGATACTAAAAGCTGACTCGGACGACACGGTGGATATGGGTATAGCCAATATTTCTAGTGCCATCCTCGCCAAGACCGATAACTTACGCTCATGCAGTCTCCACCGGTTCAAAATATTGAAACTTGGATCATTCGGCTCACGTGACTCTTTTAAGTATTTTTCCAACTCGTTTACATCATCAGTTTTTTCACGAGTCTCCATGTAAGCCTCAAATTCGGGATC
>JAOYMZ010000008.1:132954-169571 GCA_025802335.1 Pinguicula primuliflora
CAATAACACATAGTCAATTAAGCATATTTTTGTTCTCAAATAGAACCTAATCATGTATGCTAAGAATTTAAATTGCATATAGTATAAATAAATTCTAATCATGCATACCTAGAATATTTAACACATAAATATTCTTAATCATGCATTTTTCATAATTCAACTAATGAATTTAAATGCATAAATTATTTAACACATATATATATATATATTTAGATTAAAGAAATACCTTTTCTAGGGTTTCAATGTCCAATTCTTGGCCGTCAGCGTCCTCAAGATAAGAACAAAAGAACAGAAAAGATGTCCATCTTGGGCCGAGCCATTCCGAAAAGTGTTGCCACTTGCCACCGAGCTTGAATTCATCAACAGAAAAGAAACGTTCTACGAATTGTACTTCAACGGCGGCAATCAGTCGGGGAACCCAGAAGCAAGGGAGAAAATTAGAGGTGAAGAAACCTTTGAGGGGAAGGAGGAAAAATCTGGAAACCTTTCAACTTCTTGCAACTCAAGAACTCGACAGAGGAGTAGAGCTTGGCTATTAAGATTTTTGAAATCATATGTAAGATGGAGCCGCCAAAGCAAACCAATTCTCTTCAGTTTCTAGCCTTCAATAAGTTTTTTTTTCTGGTTTGATGTGTGCAACGACCCCAGAACTAATCACAACGTTTTCTTAAGATCCTAAGTATACAACTTGTTACGAACCAAAGAACAAATTTCTGGAGTTTTGGCAATTTATTTCGATAGTACCCATGATATGCAGCCTTTCAATAATTCCTGCATCCTATCTTCACGGTAATCATATGGAAGAAGTACACAATAGCTACAACCACTTTCATAAGTCCTCTGAGAATCCAACAAAAGATAGATTCCTAAAAATTGAGTTAAAAAACGGTCGGCACGTAGCTATCATATTTCATTGATCTCATGAGCCCACATCTAAAACCAGGTTGTTACTAGATGTACTTAGAACCCGGCAGCTGTTTTCTCTGTGGGGACTGGAAAGAGACAAACAAACTCTCGAGTCAATGGCCAGTAGAGAGACAAGGAAAAAAAAACTCAAAACCATGAGAGATTTGGAGAACATGGAAGAACAATTTGTTCTGATAACGTGTTGTAATCTCAAGAATTATGCAGAGATTCTCATCAGAAAAAGAAGAGCCGTCAAAACTATTTTTTCTATTATTCTCTTTAATCATTTTCATATGCAGAGGCAGTCCGTTACAGAAATCTCATGAACAAAATTTTCTAATCAATTTCCCTTTTTTTAAAAATCTAAACATAACTAAAAAAAACTCCGCATCCGTTTGATTTGGGCGTGATCGGACAGCCAACAATTCCTTTTCCGCGATTTAACAAACGACCTGCTCTTGGTTCCTCTCTGTTCCCCTCCCCTAATTGATTCACAGATTTCGTTGCTGCCGGCAACGACCTGTAAATATAAGTCTGCAAAGTTGCCGCACATATCCGCCGGGTTTGCTGGAAGATCAGACACCAGCCTCTTAATCTCGATCAAATCACGGTGCGTCGAATCCCTGGGCTGCTAATTTCGACTTTTAATTTTTCCTTCAACATCTGAATGATTATTGTCTCTTTGGTGATTCGATGTATAGATATGATTGCTAAAAGGACGACTTTCATTTTTCTGCTGTATGGTCACGCATTTTCTTTCAGTTATTTATATGGTCCGATGGTGAATATTTTTCAGCTGGATTGTAGTTTGTAGGGTTGTGTATAGTTTTCGGAAATGATAGAGGGTGCTCGAGTTCGATTGAAGGGGTGGCAGCAGGCTGCAGTAGCAGTAGGATCTGCAGTGGGAGCATTGTTGGATCCAAGAAGAGCTGATTTAATAGCTGCGCTTGGTGAGACAACAGGAAAGCCTGCATTTGAAAGGGTACTGGAGAAAATGAAGAAGACTCCAGAAGGCAGGGTGAGAATTATTAATTTTCTAGATCTCTCCATTGGAAGTAATGTATCCAATTGTTGCTGTGATAACTCGATCCAAGTGCTTTCGCGGGCTTCCTCTAATAAACCGATCTTGACTTCAGCTTGCATTTCCGCACACCTGCCATCCAGTTGACCTCATAAGTATCTGTATGTTGTTTGTTGCTAGAATACTTGCTCTGATTAGTTTTCCCCCTGTTAGGCCGTACTACTGGAGCGCCCTCGTGTTATCTCTGCAAACGTAGGGCATGCTTGGGATCTTCCTCCAAACACATTTGGCGCTGCATATGCAAAGTTCATGGGATCTCGTAACTTCTCCCCGGACGACAGACCGCCTGTCAGGTTCATGGAAACAGATGAAATAGCATACGTTGCAACTCGGGCCCGTGAGGTGCATGACTTTTGGCACACCTTGTTTGGGTTGCCCACCAATCTGATGGGTGAATCAGCATTGAAAGTTATAGAATTCGAGCAGATGCTTCTTCCTATGTGTGCACTATCTGTGATAGGAGGCAGTGCCAGATTCAGTGCTGAACAGAGGAAGGTTTTCTACCAGCACTATTTCCCTTGGGCTCTCCGTGCTGGAATGGGATGCACTGATTTGATGTCTTTGTATTATGAGTGCCATTTTCATGAGGATTTGGAGGATGTTCGCCAGAGGTGGGGTATTGTCCCTGCTCCTACGATCCCATCATCAAGTGCAGCAAGAAACTGAGGATGTTGCAGTCTGGAAATAATCACAGGAAACTTGTTGATTGTTGCAGTATTTTCTCTGTTGTGTTGGAAACTATGATCAAGGAAGAAAAGGACGCGATGAAGAAGAGTAGTTGGGGCATGTAATCAGGATCTGGGGTATGTGGGATGGGATAACTCATAACAGATTATGCACTATCTATGTGACACTGATGTGGCAAGTGAGCCAATTCTGCAGTATCACAAGGTACTATGCAGCCCTCTTCCATGTAATCAAGCAAAAATTTACAGGTGAATTCTAATCATATCCATCCAATGTTGATCTGAATGTCATGATTAGATCACTTAAGTTAAATGAGTGTTTAAATTTTGTCGGTCAACACTTAAAAATGATGTTTGGTACATAACATCCCATAAAATTTATGTGTAAGCAAGTGTAACTGTGTAGTATGGAATCAGAAACCAAATCAAAAAAAGGCAACTTATTCATCAAACAAGGTCTCTGCTTACTTTGATGCACAAACACGATTTAAGTTTCTTGCACCCATAGACATGTGGGTAAAACAACACAAGGACAATATACTTGACAAGAATTCCAATCGAGTATGGAAGGAAACTTGTTACATCAACCCACAAACTTGATTAATCATATCATATCACTGAAACGCAAAAATGCATTAATTTTTGCCACCACCACCGAACAGATAATCCAAAGAAGAACCTCCACCAGGGGCAGCATGAACCTTAGTTGATGGCCGATCCTGGAAAAGGGCAGTTGATATAATCAGATTGAGATGTATAAGCATAAAACTGATTATTGAAAACGTGAGCAAAAGCATCATAAGGATTTGACCACTTATTGATCATTTACAAATATGTAATCTTTGCTCTCTGTAGTATAATCTGGATGAAGGGGGTGATTCAACCAAAACACTCTTCTCACGGAAAAGGAAAGGGGTTCCACGGAAGACGTACCGAGATGAAGTTGCAAGTGGTTTGACCATTGAAATAGTTGTTGGTTGTGCTGCTAAGAATGCCAGCAGGAATCTGCTTGCTTGCATCTACTGGCGGAGGAGCGGCAGCATTAGGCTTTGCTGGAGTTTCATTACTCGTGGCCCTGCTTTCGCTTGATGCCGCTTCAACTTTCTCAACAACAGGTTTTGGAGCATCACCACTCCCAAACAAGTACCCCAATGAACTTTGGCCTCCACCACTGCTAACTCCACGGCCCATGTTGCCTGCTTTTCCCCCATAAAAGAAACCAGAGTAATGAAAATCAAACAAGCAGCATAGTCCAGAATTTTTTTGCTACCGGACCCGTCATGAATTCTACTCCTGACCATCCATTGTTCCAGGATCAACAGCATTTAAAAACTAAGTGATTTCAGGATTAGAATTCGGGATATAATACCCCTTGTCTGAGATATAAAGTCCGGATAGAAAATTTTGGCAGCACAGTCAATTGATACTACTATAATTAGATGATGAATTTCCAATACCCATCACATCCCTTTCCAAAAGTTCAAGTTCTTGTCTACATATACATATAGCACTATCATTCTGCATATGTTATTCATCCAGCTAAATCAGGACGCAACATTCCACCTACATTCTCAAAATTACAAAAGAAGCTCATATCACCTTCAATAACAGAGAAAAGCAATTCCTTCTAATTCAAGCCGAACACATTGAGGAGGCCACTAAATTTCAGTCATAAATCAGCAACCAGATACAACATCCAAAGATACCCAACCAAGAACACCAAATACCTCACGGAAATCACAAAACAAACTCCAATACCACAAACCAACATCAGATTCGTAATTAACGCTATTCAGCAAACAAAGTTCAAATACCCAATAAAACCAAATCAAGAGAAACTTATATTTTAGCAAATATAATATCAATTTTGGATTATCTTTCTACAGTACCTTTGATTGCTTGAGATCAGATCTACGAGAGAAGGAAAATTTGCGCCTATATCACTCACTTTGAAGCCATGAATGTATTAATTGAGCATGAGGTTTGCTATGTCCCGTCATTTATTAGCGCTTCCACTCCTGTTGTAACAACTCTATTGTCGGTGAGTGGCGAACAAGGAGTGGAACGAGGAAGTTAGGATTAGTGTAGGGACAGGCCAATTAATGAATTAACGCCGAGGCCCTCACGTTGTATACGTGCAAATCAACAACATTGTTTTTTGTTGACGTCGGGACTTACCCGTGCAGGTTCGCTTTGAATGAATTATATGATTAGTCGGATAAAAAATGATTTCGGATAGTATGGTTATCCAAAAAAACAACACTGTTTTTGCTGACTGAATACTTGTTGTGATTTTGGTCTTCTTAATATATGTAGAGTAAAAAGATTAAATAAGTGACGCTTCTTAATAGGTGAGATGAGATATGTTAGGGTTATGACTTATGACTTGTCATTATAATCAGAGAGATAGCGGCAAGGGAATTGTGAGAGATAAGAGAAGAATGTTTTTCGCGCATACCCAGAGCAGTGACCGTAAATCTTTTATCATGTCTTCGTTCACCGTTGGATTGGGGTGAGATTTTTACAGTGGGTTCAGGACCTCTGGATCTTAAATCTGACTGGTTGGATTAGTAATAAGTTGTCGGAGAAAGGAGATATCGCATCTGAATAGTGACAATCGAATTTTGGTTTAAGGTTCTCTTTTGTTCTCAAATTTGGTGTGTTCTTGGGTTGATTGTTGAACACGATTTGTGCTACATTTTGTGGACTCTCTTGTACCCTATTTTGATCATAGTGAAGATTGATTTACTGGCTTGTGCCCGTGGTTTTACCTTTCACATTGAGAAGGATTTTTCACGTTAAAATCATTTGTGTCGATTTTAGTTGCTTCATTTATTTGATATTACTTCTCCTCACAGAATCTTATAAGTTGGGGAAATTATTATCTGTTGCATATTGCTCTGTATTTTATTATTAGAGTCGAATTTTTCGTCAGAGTGGTATCAGAGCACCAGGTTCGGCTACGAGTTATTGAACTTATCTGAATGATGGAGGCAAATTGAAATAGAATGATTTGCTTGAATGACACTAATTATCACTTGTGGAAAGGAAAGATGAAGGATCTGTTATTTGTGAAGAATTTGCATCTTTCGGTGTTTGCTACTGAGAAGCCGGAATCCAAGTCTGATGAGGAGCGGAATTTTGAACATCAGCAGGTGTGTGGTTTTATTCGACAGTATGTTGAAGATAATGTCTACAACCACATTGCTAACTAGGAACATGCAAGAACCTTATGAAAGAAAATTGAATCTTTGTATGCTTCTAAATAAGGGAATAAAAAATTATATTTGTTGAATTTTCTGATGAATTTGAGGTACAAGGAAGAGACTTTTATTTCAGATTACTTGAATGATTTTCAAGGGCTCCTAGATCGGTTGTCGGGAATGAGCATCAAGTTTGATGATGAAGTGGTGGGACTATGGCTACTGAATACTCTACTAAATTCTTGGGAGACCTTTTGGGTCTCAATTACAAATTCTGCTTCTGATGGTATTGTCTCTTTGCAGAATGTAAAGGGAAGTATCCTTAATGAAGAGATGAGAAGGAAGACATTGGGTTCTTCATCCCAATTCGATGTTCTGGCTGTTGAGAACTAGGGGAGAAGTTAGAGAAAGGATCAGAAAGGTAGTAAAGAGCAAAGCTGGAGTAAGTCCAAGTTTAAGTAAAAGAATGTAGTGTGCAATTATTGTCAGAAGACAGGACACATACAGTGTAACTGTTTTAAGTGGAAAAGTGAGAGTAAAGACAAGAAAGGTAATCATAACGAGAAACATCATGATGATGATCGAGTTACCACGACGACTTGTGATGATCTTGACATTCTCCGTGATCATGACACAGTCAATCTTGTTTCAGATGAGAGCGTATGGATTAATGATAGTGGTGCGACACTGCATGTTACACCAAAGAAGGAGTTCTTCACATCTTACACTTTTGGTGATTTTGGAGTGTTGAAGATGAGTAATGATGGTGTGTCAAGGATTATTCGTGTTGGCGACATTTTTTTTTGCAGACCAATATGGGAGTGCAGTTGATACTGAGAGGAGTCAAACATGCTCTAGATATCCATTTCAATTTGATCTCTGTGCATATGCTTGATGATGGTGGTTATTCGAGAAAATGAAAACTCACCAGCGGTAACTTAGTTGTGGGTAGAGGGACGAAATCAATAAATTGTATTGGACGAAAGAATTGATTGCTAGAGATAGTGTGAACGCCATGGATATGGAGAGTTCGTTGTGGCACCGAAGGCTTGACCATATCAGTGAAAAGAGTTTGAATTGCTTAGCTAAGAAGGACGTGCTTTCAGAATTGAAAAAGTGTTCTCACTGCATGGCTGGTAAGCAGACGAGAGCTCCTTTAAGAAGCACCCTCCCTCAAGAAAGTCAGAGTTGCTTGAATTGGTGCATTCTGATGTTTGTGGCCTATTGAAGGTAATGACACTTGGTGGTGCACTTTACTTTGTTACCTTTATTGATGATTGCTCCAGAAAGCTTTGGGTTTATGCTTTGAAGTCAAAGGGTCCGGTTTTGGAGAAATTCAAAGAATTCAATGTCTTGGTTGAAAGATAGTCGGGAAAGAAGCTGAAAGTATTATGGACCGTTTGATGTTTATTGTAAGCAGCATGGTATCAAACATGAAAAGACTTCTCCTAAAACTCCTCAGCCTAATGGCTTAGCTGAGAGGATGAATAGGACCCTGATGGAGAGAGTTAGGTGTATGTTATCTGAAGCAAAGTTACTTAAGTTGTTTTGGGGTGAGGCACTGTACATGGCGGTGCATGTTATCAATCTTAGTCCGATGGTTGTTTTGAATTCTGAGGTTCCAGAAAAAATTTGGTTTGGCAAGAATGTCAAGTATGATGATTTGCGAGTCTTCGATTGTAAGGCATAAGTGTACGTTCCAAAGGATGAGAGATCCAAGTTAAATGCGAAGACTAGGCAGTGCATCTTTATCAATTATGGTCTAGATGAATTTTGATATAAGTTGTATGACCCAGTTGCGAAGAAGTCGGTTAGAAGTCGTGACGTAAAGTTCATGGAAGACCAAACCGTTGAGGACATTGATAAGATGGAGAAGGATACACCCGAGAAAGAAAATTATTTGTGTTATGTTGATCCAGTTCGGATGCCTGTACATAATCTGAATGATGTTGGTGATCAACAAGTTGGAGATGATGTAGATGTTCCTTCTGATGATGTTGAAGCGGAAATTAAGATATCACAAGATAAGAATCTTGGTGATGATCCTTAACCACCTCATCATCAACTCAGAAAATCCAGCAGCCTACGATTTCCATCTACCAGGCACTCTTCTGATGATTATGTTACGTTGACAGATGAAGGTTAACCTAAGAGTTTCAATGAGGCCATGGAAAGTGATGAAAAGAAGAAGTGACTAGATGCAATGAAAGATGAAAGGAAGTCTTTGTAGGACAATCATACTTTTGATTTGGTGAAATTGCCAAAAGGCAAGAAGGTGTTGACCAACAGGTGGATATACAGGGTGAAGCAAGAGAGTTTTTTTACAACTCCAAGGTATAAAGCTAGATTGGTGGTGAAAGGCTTCGGCCAGAGGAAGGGTATTGATTGCAACGAGATCTTTTCTCCGATTGCAAAGATGTCATCCATTAGAACCGTGTTGAGTTTGGCTGTTATTCTTGATTTAGAGGTAGAGCAGATGGATGTTAAGACTGCGTTCCTTCATGGTGATTTGGAGGAAGAGAATTATATGGAGAAACCTATTGGTTTCCTTGTTGAGGGCAAGGAAAACTATGTTTCTAGGCTAAGAAAGTGCCTGTATGGGTTGAAGCAGACCCCATGTTAGTGGTACAAGAAGTTTGAGTTTGTCATGTGTGAGCAAGGTTACAAGATGATTGCTTCTGATCACTGTGTCTTTATTAAGAAGTTCGCTGATGATGATTTTATTATCTTGCTATTGTATGTCAATGACATGCTTATTGTTGTGAAAGATGTTTCCAAGATTAACAGGTTGAAGAAAAAACTGGCGAGTCATCTGCCATGATAGACTTGAGAGCTGCTAAACAGATACTTGGTGTAAAAATCGCACGTGATAGGAAGGAGAAGAAACTTTGACTGTCACATGAGCACTATGTTAAAAGAGTGCGTGCTATAGAGGTTTCAAACGGAAAATACTACGACTATGAGTACCCCTTTAGCTACTCATTTTAAATTGAGTGTGAAGCAGAGTCCTTCCAGTGAAGCTGAAAAATCTGATATGCAACGAGTTCCTTATGTATCTACTGTGGGTAGTTTGATGTATGCAATGGTATGTATGAGACCATATATTGCACATGTTGTTGGTACAGTCAGTCAATTTCTGTTGAATCTAGGGAGAGAGCATTGGAATGCCGTGAAATGGATTTTGATGTATCTTCATGGTACTAGTAGTCTGAGGCTTTGTTTTGGAAGTGATAAGCCTGTACATATGGGCTATACTGACATTGATATGGCTGGAGATGTTGATTCCAGAAAGTCCACTTTGGGGTACTTGATTAAGTTTGTAGGGGGAGTCGTGGCATGACAATCGAGATTGTAAAAGTGTGTCGCATTATCTACTATTGAAGCTGTGTACATTGCTACCACAGAAGCGTGCAAGGAGTTGCTCTGGATGAAAAAATTCTTGTTAGAGCTTGACTTTAAGAAGGACAAGTACGTGCTGCTGTGTGATAGTCAAGGTGCAATTCATCTTGGTAAGAATCCAACCATTCATTCTAAATCCAAATATATTGATGTGAGGTATCATTGGATACATGATTCTTTGGATGCTAGACAGTTGGAATTGGTTAAAGTTCATACAGATGATAATGGTGCTGATATGGTGACTAAAGCGTTAGCAAGAGGGATGTTAGAAACTTGTTGCGAGATCGCCAGTTTGGCGGTTACCTCCGCATAAGTTGTGAGGGGGAGATTTGTTGGGATTTTGGGTTCCCAACATATGTGGAGTAAACAGCTCAAACATGTGAAGCACATTAATAGGTTAGACAAGATATGTTAGGGTTATGACTTATAACTTGTCATGATAATTAAAGAGGCAGACGTAAGGGATTGTGAGAGATAAGAGAAGAAGATTTTTTGCGCATACCCAAAGCAGCGACCGTAAATCTTTTGTCAAGTCTTCATTCACCGTCAGATCGGGGTGAGATTTTTACAGTGGGTTCAGGACTTCTGGATCTTAAATCTATTCGGTTGGATTAGTTAGAAGTTTTCTACGGAAGGAGATATCGCGTATGAACCAGAATTTTGGTTTTAATTTCTCTTTTGTTCTCAAATTCGGTGTGTTCTTGAGCTGATTGTTGAGCACGATTTGTGTTGCATTTGTGGACTCTCTTGTATTCTATTTTGATCATAGTGGAGCTTGATTTACTGGCTTGTTCCCGTGTTTTTTACCTCTCACATTGAGAAGGATTTTCCACGTTAAAATCCATTGTGCCGATTTTAGTTACCTTCATTTATTTGATATTGCTGCTCTTCACAGATTCTTACAAGTTGAGACAATTATTATCCGCTGCATATTGCTCTGTATTTTGTTATCAGAGTTGAATTTCCCATCAATACTAAACTAACGTGAAGATATCAAATTGTCCTTAATTTTCCTTACACATTAAATGCAAACGAACTAAATGAACGAACTCGAACATATAAACAACACATATAAACGAGATGAACACGAACGAACACAAACAACCTGTTCGCGAGTTTGTTCGTAAATACCTCGCGAACCTTAACGAATAGAGCTCAAACAAAAAGTTATGTTCGTTAAACTTAACAAATCAACTCGGCTCGTTCGTTAAGCTTAACTGAAGAAAATAAAAAACACTGATTTACGTGGTTCGGCAAAGCCTACATCCACGGGAGAAAGCACGTTCTTCCTTATTATTTTTCACACCTTACAATGTACAGAGACTCTTCTTTTTATAGAGATTACAAGGAATCATTCAATGTATGGTAACTCCCGAGATTATGGTAAATCTAATCCCGGGAGATAATGGGGAAAGATTTAGTCAAATCTTTCCCTAATAATTCTCTAGTCAACACTCTCCCTCAAGTTGAGTAATGGGATGTCCAATACCCAACTTGTTAATAGCGTCATGAAAGGCTCTTCCAGTAACCGCCTTAGTGAGGATGTGAGCAAGTTGATCTTCAGACCTCACGAATGGGAGAGAGATGACCCCCGCTTCTAGCTTCTCCTTTATAAAGTGTCGGTCCACCTCTACATGCTTGGTTCTGTTATGTTGCACTGAATTTTCTGCAATGTGTACTGCAACTTTGTTATCACACCATATGGGACAAGGTTGGTCTGGTGGAAACCCAAACTCACTCATCAACTTTCGTAGCCACAAGACCTCAGCCACGCCCCTAGCGATTCCCCGGAACTCTAC
This sequence comes from Pinguicula primuliflora, assembly GCA_025802335.1. NCBI lineage: Eukaryota > Viridiplantae > Streptophyta > Magnoliopsida > Lamiales > Lentibulariaceae > Pinguicula > Pinguicula primuliflora. Next base: position 144,029 of record JAOYMZ010000008.1, read on the forward strand.
CTCTGCACTAGATAGAGCTACCACCTTCTGCTTCTTACTCCTCCATGTCACAAGATTACCTCCTACAAATGTGAAGTAGCCTGCTGTAGATTTGCGATCCACCAGGTTACCGGCCCAATCTGCATCTGTATATGTCTCCATCCTCAAATGGCCATTATCACGGAAGAGTACTCCAGTGTCAGGGTACCCTTCAGATACCTCACAATCCTCAGTGCCGCATCCATATGATCCTTCTGCGGTGAATGCATAAACTGACTCACCACACTCACTGCATAGGCAATATCTGGTCGTGTATGTGACAAGTAAATCAACTTCCCCACAAGATGCTAGTACCTCTATTTGTCAGTGCTTTCTCCATTATCCAAAATGCGAAGACTATGGTTGGAAGCCATGGGAGTGTCAGCCGGCTTACAATCCAGCAGTCCAGTCTCTGCTAACAAGTCCAATACATACTTCCTCTGGGAGATATGTATTCCCACTTTCGATTTCATCACCTCTATGTCGAGAAAGTACTTCAAGTTTCCCAAGTCCTTCATCTCAAATTCGCTGTACAAACTCATCCTCAACTCCTTCATCTCATCCTCATCATCTCCTGTGATTACCATGTCATCAACACATATAATCAGACAGGTAATATTCCCACTCCTCTTCTTAATGAACAAGGTGTAATCCGAATTGCTCTGTACATAACCGTATCTCCTCATAGCAAGAGTAAATCTTCCAAACCACGCTCTGAGAGACTGTTTCAATCCATATAATGCTTTCTTTAGTCTGCACACCTCATTCGAACGAAAGGTGTGAGAGAACCCTTGTGGACCTTCCATATAAACTTCCTCTGCTAGATCCCCATGCAAGAATGCGTTCATTACATCGAACTGAAACAAGGGCCACCCCCTATTCGCGGCAATGGAGAATAGTACACGAATAGTGTCAATCTTCGCAACAGGTGAGAAGGTCTCACAATAATCCACTCCATAGGTCTGAGTGTAGCCCTTAGGCACCAGTCTCGCCTTATACCGCTTTACTGAACCATTTGCTCTCCTCTTGATTGTATATACCCACTTACATCCAACAGTACGCTTCCCTGCAGGCAGTGAACACATCTCCCAAGTATGATTCTTTTCCAGAGTGCTCATCTCATCCTCCATAACCTGTTTCCATTCAGGGATCGCCCATGCCTCTTTCACATTCTTTGGAACCTCCTCCTGATATACAACCATCGTGAAGACCCTTGCTCCTTTAGACTCTCTTCCCCTGAACAAGTTTGCCATAGGATACCTTTTCTCTCCCGGAATGTGATTCGGAGAAAAGCATCGAGCTAGGACCCCCGCGTACTCCTGGCCGGTAGAACCCGAGTAGGTGGCACGAGAGGATTGTCCACAGAAGTACCCTGCACATCATCAACAAACGAGATAGGTATAACAGAGATGTCAGTCGGCTCAGTCGGGCTTACCTCGATATCCGGAGAAGGAGGATCATCGGGGCAGAGCGTGGGCTGAGGGCTTGTCATCAACGGAGAAACTGACTGAGTCAACGACTACCTTGCCAAAGAGGAGGTAATCCATTCTAGTACGTCATCCTGTCTCTCCCCCTGACTACTAGAAGGGATAGTATGGTAATAAAACTCAGACTCGACGAAGTCATAATGTAACGTAGTGATACTTGTTTCGACACCGGATCAAAACACCGATACCCCTTCTGATTGACATCGTAGCCCACAAAAATGCATTTCAATGCACAAGCATCAAACTTAGTCCTATGAACCTCCGGAATATGCACAAAGACTGAGCTCCCAAACACCTGAGGGAAGAGAATACGATGACACAGAATAGTGCACAGATAGAGCCTGGATAGGTGTGCGAAGATCAAGGGTTCGTGTGGGCAAGCAATTTACCAAATATGTAGTAGTTGCCACAGCCTCAGGCAAGAAGTACGTAGGGACTCCTGAATCCAACACGATAGATCTAGTTATCTCCAACAAAATTCGATTCTTGCATTCTGCCACTCCATTTTGCTCAGGAGTATAAGAACACATAGTCTGGTGAACTATCCGCTTCTTAGAGAAAAATTTGGTCATAGACTGGCACAAATTCCCTGCCATTATCAGTCCGAAAGATTTTCATAGACGCATTAAATTGAGTCGTAAGCATTTGATAAAATCGTAGGAATTCGCCAAAATCATCGGACTTCTGTTTAATAAAATAAATCCAGCACATACGAGTGCAATCATCCACAAATAATAGAAAATACCGGAATCCCCCACCTCCAACAACTGGAGCAGGTCCCCATACATCAGAATAAATCAGTTCGAAAGGTTTATTAGAACGAAACACACTAGGAGAAAATGCTGACCTATGTGTCTTAGCCCGAACACAGGAATCACATCGAATAGGAAAGCAAGATAATCTAGGAAATAACTTCTGTAGGTACCCATCAGATGGATGACCTAACCGTCGGTGCCATAGCCACCCCTTATTGTCTCGAACAGCTAGAGTACGATCAGAGACAGCTGCCTCATCCACATAGTATAGCCCAGCCCGCTCAGTGCCATGGTCAATGATCTCCTTCGTCCGAATATCCAGCAACAGATAGAAACTCAGATACATTAGCACAATACAGTTCAACTCTTTCGTAACATGGGAAATAGATAACAGTTTATGTGATAGGGATGGAACAAGTAGGCGATTTGACAATTTCAGTGACGGAGTAATCTCAATTTTCCCACCCCCTGTGACAGGTAACATTTCCCCATTTACCGTCTGAATAATCTTCTTCTGGGGAACCTGTTCATCAATAATATCCAAAGAGTCAAAGGTCACGGTGTCAGTGGCACCACAATCAAAAATCCACCTATTTTCCCAAGATGAATGAGAGTTAAGCAGGGCGTAGGAAATGTCATCATCAAAATTACCGAAGCACCCTTCTCCAAAAAATTTCGGCCTGTGTGATTCTAATTTATTAAAATTTTTGCTGGGCCCAAATGGTCTTGTTTCCGGACTTTTCTGGATTTTAAACACACTAGGCCGATGTTTCCCAATTTTTATTTCATGCGGCCCATCCTGTAATGTATTCATTCGGTCCTGCGGCCCAACCTGCGACAAATACATTTTATCAGGAAGTAGTGGTCTGAGATTCATACCTTCTGTCCCTTCGTCTGTGTGAATCTCGATATCTCGCGCAGCGGCGTTCGTCTTCGTCGTAGGCTGGTTGCGGTCCGCGTTGGCAATTCACCTTCCGACACCGACCGCGACAAACCCATCATCCCCTGATGTCTCTCCTTCCTCCAGGCCCTTTCCTACTGCTGTGGTTCCCCTTTGTCAGAAAGTTTCCGTACTGTCAGAGGGTGGCCGTTGTGGAAGCACTGACAGTCGCGTCTGATATGTCCCTGAACACCACAGTGATGGCAAAATCGAGTGTCCCTTTCTGGCGATGATGAATTCCGGCCATCCCGGGCCATTTGTGAGTGGCGATTGCCAGCACCAGAGTTCTGCGGTGGTCGGACTGGTGCAGTGGTTGGAGGCGTCGGCCCGATTCGATTAGGGTTTCGGCCAGATGGAGTCCGACCCGGCTCTTCGGCGGATCTGGGCTCGTGGGTTGGTTTGCCTGACCCGACCTGGAATACTGCCCCGAGCCCACCACCCGGTTCTATAGTGGAACCACTCTGTTTTCCTGGCCCAAGGATATTTGTACGTGCAGCCTCCCTCCTTACAGTGGCATAAGCTTCGTCGACATCGGGTAAGTTTTTCTCCTTTAGAATGCCTCTCACAATTGGATCGAAAGCATTATCCAAACTGGCTAGAAATTTGAACAATCCGTGTTCGTTAATCAGTTGATTGAATTTCAGAATGTCACCAGTTTCGGTCATCAGGTTTGGCCGGCGACGATCTATCTCCATCCACATATCTTTAATTGTACTGAAATAATCTTCGATTGTATTCTCACCTTGCTTCATTTGATCGGCCCTCGTGGTGAGGTCGAAAATTTGTAGGTTATTTTCTCCGGCCTGGAATACCTTTTCGAGTCCTTTCCACAACTCTTGAACATTCGGAAAATTCAGGTACTGCCTCGAAAGATTCCGTTCTATATTTTCCGAGATCCACCCATAGACTTGAAGGTCATTTTCCCACCATGGCTGATATTCCGAATCTCCTTCTACAGGCAGCGCAGGGTTACCCGTGAGATGTCGGATTCGGCTCCGGCTCCCAATAGTTATCTCAATACGGCGCCTCCATAATGGATAGTTGTTGTTGTTCAGCGGTTCTTCCAAAACCACGTTCATCGGATTTCCTCCATTCGATGGTTTCTCTTTTGGAACGATCTGTGCCTGAGCAGCACCTCCCTACATTAGTTTCTCGAGCATCTGCCCTAGAACCTTGGCCGCCTCCGCGAGTGCTGCCGTAGATTCTGCCATGGCAGCCTCCTATGAATTCGGTTAGATGAAGATTACAGGTTCAAAACCTGCTCCGATACCATGAAGAAAATAAAGAATACGAATTTACGTGGTTCGGCAAAGCCTACGTCCACGGGAGAAAGCATGTTCTTCCTTATTGTTTTTCACACCTTACAATGTACTGAGACTCTTCTTTTTATACAGAATACAAGAAATCATTCAATGTATGATAACTCCCGAGATTATGATAAATCTAATCCCGAGAGATATATGGTCTGTTCGTTCAAGCTCGATTCGTTAAATAGTCCTACTCCGAAGTATGAATGAAATGGTAAACTCGCCCACAATGAAAACTTGTTTGTTTTTCAAAAGGGCAATACGATTCTCACACTTTATTAATATTATTTATTGACATTTTGGATTCAAGAATTTTTAAAAACGGGTCACCATATCCCAATTTCGTGTATATTCTTTCAATAATATATTAATGATTAAATAATATAAAATATTTTATGAAAAATACAGATATAATGCATAAGATTAGACTACCTTGTATTATAAACATAGTATAAGAAAAAAATAAACTATACCAAAAGTTGAAGAAGAAAATTATAGAAGAATAACATAAGAAATAATAAAACTACATTTATGGTCAGTATATAAAATTATTTTTCCACTTCTAGTGACCAAAATAAAAATATAAAACTAATTATGGAATCCTCAAATCAAGATGATGTTATGACATATAAATGATCATAGTAACATTACTTTGTCCGCTAAAAATCACAAAATTCTAACCATAAATGCTTAAAATGCAATTTTATCACTTATATTTGTCGAAATTAAAATATAATAACAATTTTGCATTTCTCAATTCCGAAAAATTTCAGAAAGTGTCACGTTATATATCAAATTTACTACATTAAATTTTATAGTATTATTGAAAAAATTATATTATTGTTAGGGTTGACAATGGGGCGGGGCGGGGCGGGGCCGCCCCAGACCCGTCCCACGACTTCGGGCCGCACGGGCCGGATCGGGTCCGACCCAGCCTGGAAACTAATTTAATTAGATTTAGGGGTTTGTCCTTTGACCTATGGAGCAATGCATTTTCTAATATCTCTACACCATATATCTGGAAGCCAGGACACCTCAAGCTATCACCACAACGTGCAAATAGGTAATTTCAGCCACTTCAAAGTGGAAACAAATGTACATACATTACATGGAGACGATTGAGGCCATGCACGAACATATGACATGAGCTCAGAAGGACTCTTTGATCCTGTATCTTCCTGCATTCATTAAAGAGTTCAGCGGAGTTCTTGACTAAAGCTCCATAGGAAAATTGAAACATTTCCGAGCACAGAAACAGCTAAAGCCTGTAGCATGCGGGTAAGTGGAGAATCAGGTTCCTCACAATCTCCTTACTCACTGTAAAAGAATTGAAGGGTTATAAATTTTGAAACAAAAACTTTAAGCCTCAAACTCATTAATGGAGCCAAATTGTCGGAAACATCAATACAACCAAAAACTTACTGCAGCATTTAAATCTCCTTACTCACTACAGAATTGAAGGGTTATAAATTTTGAAACAAAAATTTATTAATTCTCATTTTCATCATCTAAATCTTCTAAAACACTCTCGAGATGAGCTGCAGCATTTCTTGCATTAAAGAAATCTAAAATTAAATGGATGACATCAAATAAAATTTACTATATAAAAAAACTTTTATAAAAAAATACCATTCAACTTCAATTAACTTTGGGTACACATTAGAGCCTCAACTCTGGTGCTGTGAAGTCTTTTACGCTGAGGAGTAATGACACGTCCCCATGTACTAAAAGCAGATTCTGTAGTAACTGTAGAAACTGAAATAGTCAGAATGTCCTTCGCAAGCTTATGCAAGATAGGAAACTTACCCCTATTTGATTTTCACCATCCCAAAACATCAAAATTATCATCATCTGGTATCCTCTTCTCACTTAAGTAAATTCCAAGTCCGACAATACCTTCAGCTCTGTATCCTCTGGACCATCTTACTCAGCAATCTTTCTTTTTGCACCCCGAAGAACCCCCTACTACTCGAAACTGACATTCCAATATTAATAACATCATTGACCTCACGATTCTTCTCGCGTTGTTCATATGAAGTGATAATTTACGACATTCATTCTTTACTTCATCTATCTCCACAATCTTGCCTGCACCATTTTTTTCAAAGATATCCGGAAAATAACAGCTCAAAATTGATTCTTTATACCTCTGATCAAGTATGGCAGCTACCCCCATTGGACAATAAACTTGTTTCCAATATTTTTCTAACTTTTCAATCATCCCCCGTGACATGGCCTCAACCACAACGTCATCAGATCGAGCCCATGCTTTCAAAGATATCATTATCTCACACATATTTGGAAAAAACAAATTCAATGTGGGATATTTTGTGCCTGAAAAAAATATCACTAAAATATATAACGTCTCAAATATAATAGACATATAAGTGTAGAGTAAGATATTTTGTACCTGAGAAAACATTAGTTGCATAATAAAAGCCTTCCAACTTGTCACACATATCCTTAGCTTTGATCCAATCATCCCCACTTGGTTAACAAGTAAATTTTTTATCACGGTGAACCAATCTAGTAAATACTGCTTTGTACTCCAGAGCAATTGATAACATCAGATAAGTAGAATTCCACCGAGTTCTACAGTCAGGTTGGAGCTTCTTACCTAATGTAATTCAGCATTAGCTAAGTTGAATTCAAATAATTTATACATTCAGGTTAATATTACTTACCTAATGGAATCTTCAGCTGTCGAGCTGTCTCCTCAAATAACTCCCATCTTTTTTGAGTGTCTACCCAATATTTCACACTATCGCACACCTTTTGTATCTGTGGATCAATGACAGATAGACCATCCTTCACAATCAAATTGAGAATATGTGCTCCACATTGAATATGGAGCATTGTTCCATCTGCAAAAAGAGAGTTTGCATGCGATTCCATCTGCTCCACATTGAATATGCGATTCCTTGATGCCATTGTTCCATCTGCAAAAAGAGAATGCAATGTACTAATAAACCTTATAATATGACTGTGTAAATTCCAATCCTGATCAATGTAGTGACCAGTAATTGCCATATATCCCTTCGTCTGATTAGAAGTCCACATGTCAGTTGTGATGGCAACTCGACCTTCATTCTTGTTCAATTTTTCCATCATTTCTCCTCTTATTTGATCATGCAATGCAAAAATATCGCTCTTTATAGTGTTTCTTGTCTCCATCTTGAATCCACAAAAACTCTGAATCCTTCGTGATCAAAGATTGATAACAGATATTCATGCTTAACTATCATTTTACCAAGCTTGCCGCGAGAAATTTCTTGGTCAAAAGTGTAAATATTTAATTCGGTTTTCTCCTTCCTCGAAGCTGATAGTAACATTTGCTTCATATCGTGCACACTTCTTTTTGGGCATCTCTGTAGGTGCTTCTTCAAATGACTTGTTCCATCATTTGAAGCTCCAGCCAACTTACGCTTACAATGGTTACATTGAGCTTTAGTCTTTCCGTCTTCTTTAATTTTCATAAAATCTAGCCAAACACTTGATATTTGTGTAGCCCTTCTAGTCTCACTTGCACTTGGGAAGTCAGTTTCTACTTCTTCCATAGGAATGGTAGAATTCACCTCCGTATCCTCTGTTCGAGTTGATTGTGTTTCTTCATTCATTTTATGAAAATTAACTGCATTCCAATGGCCAACAAATATTAGGAACTAATAATAATGAACATTGTTGAAGAAGAAGACAAATCTGCCGAAAAAAGAACAAGGAACTAATTTTTGTATGCAGAGATGCACATATATGGAAGATAATATGTTCGATAAAGAAGGAACTCATCAATGTTCGATTATGGTTTCTAGTTCTGCATAAATTCCAGCACGTCTGTCTTTTACTTGTCTCATTGTTTTTTACCCTACATGCAATTCTGTCAAGTATTCACTGAAGTGTCCTACCAAAAAAAAAGTATTCACTGAAGTGCACATCATCTCCAATAGAGGCATATTACTGGAGTATAAGAATTGAGCAGTCAAAAAGTTATCCATGATTGAAGATGACATCAATTAATATTTTACTCCATGCGAAAAGAAGTACAATACAAAACTTGCCATGTTTCTGTGCTCAGAATTGTTTCAATTTAGTCAAGAACTCCGCTGAACTCTTTAATGAATGCCGGAAGAGACAGGATCTAAGAGTCCTTCTGAGCTCATGTCATATGTTCATGCATGGCCTCAATCGTGTCCATGTAATGTATGTACATTTGTTTCCACTTTGAAGTTACTGAAATTACCTATTTGCACGTTGTGATGATAGCTTGAGGTCTCCTCGCTTCCAGATATATTGTGCTGAGATATTAGAAAATGCATTGCTCCATAGGTCAAAGGACAAACCCCTGAACCTAATTAAATTAGTTTTCGGGCCGGGTCGAACCCGACCATGCCCGTGCGGCCTGGAGCCGTGGGGCGGGTCTGGGGCACCCCGCCCCCGGGCGGGGCAGGTCCGGGTCTGCCCCTGGGGGTGGGCCGCCCCGACCCGCCCCATTGCCAACCCTAACTTGCTTCTCATTTTTTATTATTTTATTATTATTGTCAATATTATTATTATTTTTTATTTTTATTTTATTTTTTTGAGCTGAGGCTATACACGGAAACAATCTCTCTATCCTGTTTTGGGATGGAGGTATGGTTGCGTACATCCTACTTTCCCCAGACTCTGCCTAAGGGCAGGATTTACTAGGTATGCTTGATTTAGTTTGGTTTGTTTGTTCGGCTCACAAACATTAACGAACAGACCTCAAACACACATATTTGTTTGTTAAGCTTAACAAACAGGCCCGCCTCGTTCTATAAAGTTAACAAACAGAGCTAAAAAATTACTTGTTCATTTGAACTTGGTTCGTAAAATAACCCTGCTTGTATGATTATTTTATTTTTGGTATGATAATTGTATTTTTATATAATGATACATAAACCAAGCTAATTTATCTTCTCCAAGTTTAGGTGTGTGGATTCCATAATCAGACTATCTCGAACGGTTACACTGATTATGTTTGATAGCCTATCAAATAACCTAAACAGTTACATTGATTAAAGTTTATAGTGATTTAAATGTAAGTGTAATTACACATTTATTTACTCATCGATTATGATTGTTTTTGTTTGAATGAACTGTTAAATGAGGACGAAAGTATCAATTGGTCCTTACTTTTTATTACTTTTGTTACTCATTAATGCAAACGAATTGAACGAGCTCGAACATATAAATTAATACATAAACGAATTGAACACGAATAGATAAAAGCAAGCATGTTTGCTAGTTTTTTCGTGAACAACTCGCGAACCATAATGAATAGAGCTAAACACGAAACTCTGGTCTGTAGGCATAACAAATCAGCTCGACTTGTTTGTTAAACTTAACAAACAAATATGATTTTTTTTTGTTTCGTTAAACAGTCATAATCTTACCAAAATGGAGAGTTTAATGAGTTTAGCTTGAGTTAAATTGACATAATGCTCATTGGCCGAGTGCCGAATGCCGAGAATGCTAGGTAACCAAGCTATAGTTAGACTCATACAAATTAAGTGCTCATTGGCCGAAAACCTAAACCTAGAGTTCATAGATATAGTTGTGTCTAATGACACCTCCATAAACAGGTCATTTCTACAAAATAAAGTTCATGAAATTCTTGCATACTTTGAGAAAAGGTCGAGCTCCAAACAGCGGGTAGTAACTTCCGGGAGATATTCGGGGTTGGTGAAAGTGCGTCTTGATGTCTAGCAACCTATTTTGCAAGAGTATTTGCAGTGAAATTCATCTCTCTATATCAATGTTTAATAGAAATAAAAGTGAAGAGAGGTATGAAATTTTAGATGTTGCTTCCTTTTTAATATTACTTGATGCTGAATCTTCCGTGGTGTTGAGCCTTGTTGATTAAAAATTACCTCAAGATGGGCAGAATCTATCTCCACTTCCAAGGACAAGAACTCACGGCCATGGAAAAGTTGAGGTCCCAAAAGAAGGGTCTTCGCTTTCGCTTCGATACTATATTCAGGAAGTAAAAAATTATAAGTGAATGAGCGCGTAAACAAACCGTGTGGATCAGAAACATCCCTCCTCCTCTGGTCGCGGAAATAAAATAGTTTTCATCTGCGTTTTAGCTTGTGATGTAAGGTCGAAAGTGGCAACCAACTCACCTTTATGACATGCTTCGATTTTGGAGGAGAAAATATGATATGGAAAGCCTCCGATATACTCTTCCTAGAGTATTGCCCGTGGCTAAAGCCAAGAGTGTAATCATGAGAAGAAATGTAAGAAATGGGTTTCAATTTATACGTGGAGACTGCTTCAATCCATATAAAGTCTACTTCAATTTACACACTTCTTCAGGACGAAATTCTTGTGAGAACCCATGTGGTCTCTCCATGTACACCTCTTCTTCCAAGTCACAATGAAGAAAGGCATTCTTCACGTCTAGCTGATATAGGGGCCAATCACGATTAGCTGCTATAGAGAAGAGAACTCGGATAGTATCAATTTTGGTTACAGGAGAAAAAGTCTAAAAATAATCCACACCGTATATCTGGGTATATCTCTTTGCCACCAACCTTCCCTTGTACCTCTCGATAGACCCGTCCGCCTTCCTTTTTATAGTATAGACCCACTTGCACCCCACCAGTTTCTTCTCATCTGGTAATTTCACCTTGTCCCATGTTTTGCTTTCTCTCAAAGCATCCATCTCAGTTTTCATCGCATTCTGCCATTCAGGTCTCAAGAGTGCCTCTTCAGAATTCCTCAAAATGTCCTTGTGATATAGAGATGTCACGAACGCCTTAGCTGATACTGATTCTCTCCCCCTGAATAGATTAGACACCGGATACCTCTGTGAGCCAGGAATATGATCGGGAGAAAACCTCTTTGCCGTAATGCCCCGTGTGCTCCGTGGTGGGAGGACACGTTTAGGCTGCACAGGAGTCGTAGGAGTGTCGTCTATAGGCTGCACAAAAGTCATCGACACATCTGGAGAATCAGAGTCAGTAATAACAACAGAATCAAGACCTCAATATCTGGAGAGTGAGATTCATCCTAGGAAGTAGACTGAGTAGGCGGGAGCTATGTGTCCTGAGCTGGAATATGTAGTGGAGCATAAGAAATCCAATCGAGTGTCACATCTCCATGTCTCCACCTGACTTTGAGATTGGGTTGACTGATAATAGAACTTTGTTTCCACGAAATCATAGTGGAGTGGAGTGTGGACTTGTCTCGAAACCGGATCAAAACTTCTGTATCCCTTCTGGTAAATCCCGTAGCCCACAAAGGCACACTTAATAGCATATGCTTCAAATTTATTTCGATGTACTTTTGGAACATGAACAAAAATGAAATACCCAAACACCCGGGGTAAGATGGTGAGATACGATGGTACACGAAAGAATGAGGAAAGAGCTTGCAAGGGGGGTTTCAGTTTTAACACCTTTGTAGGAAGGCGATTCACAAGATACGTCGCTATGGGCACCACTTCGGGCCAAAAATCCGTAGGCACACGAGAGTCAAACATAAGAGCTCTCGTAATTTCCAATAGAACCTGATTTTTCCTTTCAACCACCCCATTCTGTTCTAGAGTATAAGGACAGGTAGTTTGATAGAGGAGACATTTTTCAGAGAAAAATTGAGACACAAAGGAGTTAACAAATTCCCCCCATTATCAGTTCGAAAAACTTTCATCAATCCCCTAAATTGAGTGTGAACCATGCGGAAAAATTGAGTGAATTTTTCAAAAACATCTGATTTATTTTTCAAAAACCATGCGGACAATTTCCGCCAACCACCGGAGATGGACCCCATATATCAGCATGAATTAATTCAAAAGGTACGTCAGAACGAGACAAATTTGAGGAAAACGAATCACGATGATTTTTAGCAAGAGCAAATGAGTCACAATGAATAGGAAAACATGATAATCGAGGAAACTGAGTTTTAAGATATCCGTCAGAGGCATGGCCTAGTCGACGATGCCAGAGCCACCCAGCACGATCTGTAGCTCGCATAGTAAAGGCTTGTCCTTGAACTCTAACTTCATCAACATAATATAGCCCCGACTTCTCAGTATCGTGCCCAATGATCTCCCTCGTTCGAATATCCTGTAACACACAGAAAGATGGATACATCAGTACTATGCAGTTTAACTCCTTCGTCACATGGCTGATCGAAAGTAATTTATGCGAGAGAGAAGGCACAAATAAACTGTTAGATAGTTTTAATGATGGAGTAATTGCAATAGATCCTGCCCCTTTGACTTGCAAGGGCTCGCCATTAGCTGTTTGAATAATATTCTTCCGAGGAACCTATGAACTCATTAGATCGGAAGCATCATAAGTCACTGTATCAGCAACACCGCAATCAAAAATCCATTCACGAGATTTATTAGCGCCAGAATTAATTAAAGCATAAGAAATATCATTATCAAACTCCCCAAAACACCCTCCTTTAAAATATTTGGGCCCATTCAGTAGCCCACTGTCCCCAGGCCCATAACATGATGTCGGCATCCTTCTTAATTTTTGCGTATTGGGCCTCTCCTTCAAGCCTTGTACATTCAGCCCACATGATCGATTATATCTATCTGACCTCTCCTTCAATACCTGTTCACTCAGCCCACACGGCAAATTATATCTATCTGAATAATAGAGATGAGATGGGCGGAAACGTTTCTCACCGTTCCTGCCCTTTATACCTGTGGTTCTAGATGCTTCTCCCTTGGTTCTTCCGCCTTTGTCCTCCCAGACTACCGATTCACTGTGTGGTGGGGCGGTTTCTCGCCTTCCCATCCTAATTGCTGTGAATCTGACAGATCTGGTTTCTTCTTCTACACTTTTGCCGATGGCAATGGTTCCCCTGTGGTTCCAATTGCCGGCGATGATTTGATGCCCTCTGTCCCTCTATGGCCTAGCTCACCGGCAGTCCCTGCGGAGATGACCCTGTATTCTGCAGTTGTCACAATATCGAGTCTCCCGAGGCCGATATGATGATGGAAAGTTCCCTCGTTCTGTTTCTGACTGGCGATTCCGATATTGTGGAGCATTTTGCAGTGGCACTTGGCGCAGCATGGTGGTCGACGGAGGATGGTGGTGCGGTGGTTCGTGTCTGGGCCGATATTGGCTGCGTCAAGTCCCGACTGGCCCTCCTTTCCCAGCCCTATAGTGGGCTTCTTCTATGCTGTTATTCGGCCCATCTGTAATCTGTGGAGTTGAGTCAGATGGCCCAATCTCCGACCTGTGCCTTGAGCTCGACCCGTGGTGGATGATGAGGCCCGACCCCGATTCCATAGGATTTTGACCCGATCTGCCATTCTGACCTGTGGGTCCGATAATATTCTGGAGAGCTGCTTCCTGCCGAATCGTCGCATATGAATACGACGATCCGAATACGCCATCTAGGCCATGTAAGAACTTGAACAATTGATGCTCTTCCTGCAACTTATTATGCACTATGATATCCTTGGGATCTTTCATTGGATTGGGACGTCTCCTGTCGACTTCCATCCAAAGATTTTTACTCAGGCTATAATAATCCTCAATCGTTGACTAGCCTTGGGATAAACTGTCTGCTTTTGTAGTGAGATCATAGATTTGCAGGTTATCCTCCCCGGAGAGAAAGGTTTTGGCCAGTCCCTTCCACAATTTACGAGTATTTGGAAAGTTCAAATACTGTCGCCCAAGGCCCTGTTCCATATTGCTGGTGATCCAATCGTAGACTTGCAGATCTTTCTCCCACCAGGATTGATACCCTGGTTCCCCTTCCTTGGGTGGTTCCGGTTCTCCTGTGATATGCTCTATCCATCCCCGTCCGCCAATGGCGATTTCCATCCGCTGTTGCCATATGGAGTAGTTCTGGTTATCCAGGACTTCAGCAAGTTTCACATCCCCTTGACTGCTACTCTTCAATCCAGTTTCTTTTGGAACTAACTGATAGTTTTTGTCTTGTAGGATCATCGCGAGTTGCTCGCCGAGGACCTTCGCTGCCTCTGCTAGAGCGGCCGCTGTTTCAGCCATTACACCTTCACACACTGTTTCTCAATGGTAGATGACGATAACGAGACTCGTCCCATACTCTGATACCATGAAGACACGTGAATTAACACATACACACCACAAGACACAAGAATTACGTGGTTCGGCTATGTCTACATTCACAGGAGAGAAAAACTCCTTTTTTCTTACTTCTTCTTACAGTACATTTACAATATATAGAATCTCTCTATTTTCCATATTGCAGTCCCGACTTGGAGTTAAGAAGGGGAAGATTTGAGATTTGGTCAAAATTTTTCCTAATTAATCCTTAATTGCCCTATCTGTTAAAAAAAAAATAGATGAAATCTAGCTCGCGCCCACATACGGGTCCCAGTTGAACCTGTTCATTCTTAGGTGGTCGGTAAATGTTCAAATAATTAAACGAGTAGAGGAAATATGAACATAATCGTTTAAAAAATAAATATTCGTATTCCTCATTGACGTACTATTTTTTTTCATCGCATATTGGGAGATACCCACTTACTCATAATTTTATCTTTTAACAGCTGACGGTATGAGATCAGACGTAGGGTTGTTATCTCGATCCTTGCTTAATCTTCAAGATTAGTTCTCACTTTTATTCCTATATTCAGTTGGTCCGTTTGGTATGAGAAAAAAATTGTGTGTGTTTCTGCTTCACCTTTCGTGCCTGGATTTTTTGATATTTTTTTTTATCGATTATGCAGTATATATAGGTGAAGTCTTTGCAATTGCTAAAGAGGGATTGGAGCATTGTGGCTGGAGGAGTCGAGCATAAACATCAGTCTTAGGTGATCGATGGATTGTTGTTTTTTCACGCATTTCCCTTTTTCTGTTTTTCTACTATTTCATTGAACCCTTTAGAAAAAGAAAAGGTTAAGCATTGAATCCGTTAGTACAGGATGCGGCCTATTTATGCCATTTCTAGGAAATTTATGTGGTTTCTGCTGGTAAATAATTTTATGAGAAAAAATGTCTTATTGGATTATCATCAAGCAAAAGCATGCGCGGCGCCTTAATGTTTATGGTTATTTTGAGCAAATATTTCAATTCTGAGAATGTTTAGAACCGAGAAATCTGTATTTGTCTTTTTTATTGTCCAGTAGGCAAATCTGTGCGATGTTTTTTGAGAATCTGTTGATATGTTTTCTGTGCGGGTCGTTTTACTTAGATTAAGAACTGCTTCCCCTCCGGTGTATGTTGTTGTTTGTTACCTACAGAGACCTGATTTTTCTGTTGTTGTTAGTTAGTACAGAGCTTCTTTTTCTTCCTCATATAGTTAAAAATTTCTCCGGTGCAACATATTTGTATTTAAGAACAATACATAGGTACAAGATTCGAGCATTTGTTTATCAAATTTGTATGATTTCTTTTGATGTTGAAGTCAGATCTAAATAAAGGAGTCTTATAATGTCTACTGAAACACCTAACGGAAGGAACCATGTTACCACTAAGCCACCTCCTGAGCCATCACCGTTGAGGAGGGCTAAGTTTTTTAAGGTATGATAATGCAAGTGCTTAGAGAGACAATTCTACTGTTATCAGGCTTCAGTTAAAAAGTGAATATTTTTGGTACGTGATATGCTATCTTATAAATTCATGAAGGCAAACATGAGGATTCTGGTAACTGGTGGAGCTGGATTCATTGGCTCTCACTTGGTTGACAAGCTGATGGAAAACGAGGAAAACGAAGTAGGTATACATACCAATTGTGAAGAAACAAATGGATATGTTCTGCAATAAGCTCATATGAAACATTAAATGTTATCTTTGTGTTCCCATTAAGGTGATTGTTGTGGATAACTACTTCACTGGATCCAAGGACAACCTAAGACAATGGATTGGCCACCCAAGATTTGAACTTATTCGACACGGTATGTAGCAGTTGCAATTTGTGTAATTGAATCTTACTAGTTTGCAGCAGTGTCCATCTTCTTTAAGGTTTTACTTTACCAGTATATAACTACTATAGAACTTTTCTCTCTCTCAGACGTGACGGAAACTTTGCTGCTCGAGGTTGATCAAATTTACCATCTTGCTTGTCCTGCATCCCCAATTTTCTACAAGTACAATCCTGTGAAGGTTAGTCTCTAAGATGACTTTCACTCAACTTATGTTTGTGCTTTTCCACATACAACAAAAATTAGTATCCCATTATCTCTATGTTCTTTTAACATCTTTTTTTTGTCAATACATTCCCCTAATGTTGAGAGATATTTGTTAAATTATGCTTTTGGACACAACAGACTATAAAGACAAACGTTATAGGGACTTTAAACATGTTAGGACTCGCCAAGCGCGTAGGAGCAAGGTATGAAAACTCCTCCAAAATTGTAATATGTTACACTTGTCTTCTTCTTATGTGTCATTATCGTTGATCCTGAACAGGATTTTGTTGACCTCAACATCAGAAGTTTATGGCGACCCTCTTATCCATCCGCAGACTGAAGACTATTGGGGAAAATGTCAATCCTATTGGTAATCTCTCATGTATCTACATCGTAGAGTGTTGTGAGACAGACAACTCGAACAGCCTTTAAGGCTGGCTGATTATTATATCCCAAGTTGCATATGTGAGTTTTTTAAGGCATTTTCGTCATGTTATGTGGCATCAGGGGTTCGGAGTTGCTATGATGAGGGGAAAAGAGTAGCAGAGACTTTGATGTTTGATTACCACAGACAACATGGAATTGGTATTAGACCTTCTTTTACGGGAGCGGGCAGCATACGGTGAGAATAGCACTGTTACAGTGCCTAAGTGGCATGATGAGATTGGTCTAACAGGTGGGCCGGTGTTTAACACTTTTGTGCGGACCCACCGGCAGACCAATCCCGCAGTGCCACGAGGGCACTGCATACTATACAATGAGTTACCTCTATACTCCCCTCTTTCTGCTTTTACATCTGAAGGTCACTCCCTCAATTCATTTCTAGTCTAGCTAATTTGGTATATTGACTCTTTTTTTTTCAGAGATACGTATTGCAAGGATCTTCAACACTTACGGGCCAAGGATGAATATCGATGATGGACGAGTTGTTAGCAATTTCATAGCTCAAGCAATACGGTAAGCTTGCTTGCAATTACTTAACTTCAGCTCAAAATTACAACGTTCTTGACATGATGAGCCTTTGGCAGATCAACTAATGCAAATATTTTTTTTCATTCACTTTCTTACATATGAACTCTTCAGTGATGAACCTTTGACAGTTCAGTTGCCTGGAACCCAAACAAGGAGCTTCTGCTATGGTATACCGCTGCACATTTTATTTTAGGTATGCATATTACTTTTGTTTTTTGTAATGCCTCTTAAGATGGTTTTCTATTTTCTCTAAGGTTGATGGTCTTATTCGACTTATGGAAGGAGAGAATATTGGTCCAATCAACATAGGAAACCCAGTTTTGAAGTAAAAAATTTCAAGTCCAGGACCTTATATCCAGATTAATGAGGTTACGTGCAGAATACTTGTGAGGATAGATTTAATCGGAGCAATTCTTCCTCCAAGTGACAGGTTTCTCCTTTCCCTTAAAGCTCTATAAGACCTTTTGCTTCGAACCTTATATCCTTCTTACTATTTAACTAGCTGTGGATATACCCTATCAGGTGAATTTACTATGACTGAGCTTGCAGAGATCGTGAAGGAGGTGATATTCTTTCACAATTCTGGCTATAGATGACAGTCCTCTCTTGAGTCAAAATCTTATTATGATTCTTAATCACAATTTTTTTGGCACCTCCAGATGATTAATCCACGAGTACATATCATCAATGTGGAGAACACTCCTGATGATCCTTGTCAAAGAAAACCAGACATTACAAAGGCCAAGGCGTTGTTGGGGTGGAAACCAAAGATCAAGTTGCGTGAAGACATTCCCCTTATGGTGGAGGATTTTCGCAAGAGGCTTGGAATTTTAAGTAACAAATGAGCTGTTTCTGCTGAGGATCTTACCACACATTTTTTTACTATACTTTCCAGAAGAGATATATACCATCCGAAGTCCGGATAAGATCCAAGAAAAGAAAAGATGAAGCTTCTAGGTGAAGATTGTAGAGGATCAACCCATCTATCATGCTTTCTTCATATCTAGTATTGGTTAATGTGTAGTTTATTTATTATATTATATTACATTTGTATTGTAGTTGTGATTAACTTTGGCTATATATATGCCATGTAGTCCTCAAACTTATTATCTATGATTCTATCAAGAAGTTCTTTCTTCAAAGTCCAGTTCCTATCTTAGTAGTAAATGAGATTATAATCTCTCCCAAAGCAGTCTTGCGGGTCAAAGTCTCTCCTACCCAACAAGTCCTACCCCCAGTTTCTACTCATTTCGGTCCCAGAATCGCATCAAGTCCACACGCAATCTTTATATGTTTGTCGAATGTTATCTTCTAGGTTGCAATAATGCCTACCAGTGCCTTATTTTTCTTCCTCTGCAAGCATTTCTTTCCCATCATTGTTGGTTGTACTTGTGTAGCAAGAAACATCTATTTATGGTTTTGTCAATGGAACAGTCAAGGAATGAACTTTAAACAAGTGTTCTTTTGTTCTTTACTTTTTTGCCTGTATTCTCCAAGTTAAGAAGCTCTAAATACAGCATTTTAGGTTAACCTTCTCACAATATATGAAAACTGGTAGCATAAGTCTTCATGTACCATCTGAACTTCTTTAAAGTAATGTGTTATCTACTCTTCTCTCACTTCTCAGCATCAGTATAAATTTCAATCTTTAAGTATAAATTCCTGTCATACAAAACTCTAGTATCAGGTGATCCTTTCAAGTACAACAGAATCCTCAAAGCTGCTTCCATATGATCCTTTTGAGGTCGTGTATGTGCCAGATAGATCAATTTTCCAACCAAATACTGGTATGTACTCTTATCAGTCGACTCCGGTCCTTTCACTATCCTCAATCCATGATTGAGCACCATCAGTGTACTAGCTGGATTGCATTCCAGTAGTTCGATCTCAGCAAAAAGATCCAAAATATATTTTCATTGAGTAATATTGATTCTATGTTTAGACCGCATCAACTCAATACCAAAGAAATATTTCAGCATTCTCAGATCCTTCATCTCAAGTTCTTAAAATAAGTTCCTCGTCAACTCTTTAATCACATCGACAAGATCACCTGTAGTAACTATGTCATCGACATAGATAATGAGACATGTGATACTTTGGGCTCGTTGTTTCAGAAATAGAGTGTGATATGTGTTGCTTTGAGTGTATCCACATTTCTTCATAACAACAATGAATCTCCGAACCATGCCCTGAGTGATTGCTTTAGACCATACAACGCTTTCTTCAATCTACAAACCTCATGTGAGCGAAATGCATATGAGAAACTCGGTGGTGGAGACATATATACCTCCTCAGTTAGATCGTCATGTAAGAAAGTATTCTTCACATCAAACTGATGAAGATGTCAATCAAAATTAGCAGCTAGTGAAAAAAAACTCGAATGGTATCCAGTTTAGCCATTGGAGAGAACGTTAGTCAATTCCATATGTCTGAGTATAACCATACACCACCAGTCAATCTTTGAACCTCACTAACGTACCATCAGCTTTCCTCTTAATGGTATAGACCCATCTATACCCAACGGGCTTCTTTCTCGAGGTCAAATCGCATATCTCCCAGGTTTCATTTTTTAAGGGCACTCATCTCCTTTTTTGTCAAATTTGAGATTTTCATATATCAAACTGGATGTTACATATTACAAAATACTAGTCATGCTGCTAATAAAATCCAATTCTAGGGTATTCCTCTTGATAATTTGTAAGATTTCTCAGGCTCCTGCGGGGGTTAAGGTTCAATGGAGATGATTTTTTCTTTTTGTTTTCTGCCTTTTTTTGCTTCCTTCAACTTTTCCTTTTTTCTAGCCTTTAGAACCATTGGGGGAACCACTATTTGACGCTCCTCATACTCTTCTAATGGAAGATCTGAAGTTCTGAATGCCTTCCAGTCAGTGTCCGAGTCAGAATTTAAACGTGCTTTCCATTCAAGGGGTGTCACATAATAGATCTGCTCCATGTCTGAATCATAGTGCTGAACTGGCTTCCCTTTTGTGGCCCATGGGGGTTAGAAAGGGTGGCCAGGGGATCCAGTTTCCCTACAACTTGGTTCTGGAGGTGAATATGTGAATCCTGTAAGCCGTCAGTAGCTGGTTTTCCTGAGGGTAAATTGGTACCAGCTCCCAACCTGGTTGGTTTGTAGGTTCTTGTGTATCCTATTGACTGGAATGGCTATCACTCTCGTCTGAAGGGGCCTCTACTCGGTCTGCCCAACTCTTGGTTTCTGCCACCTGTCTCCGAACTTGGTGGAGTAGAGCTTGTTTGATGTCAAAAGTTTGCTGCTCCTTTTTAGTTCCAAGTATATCCTCAGCTCCAAGGTCTGTAACTATTGATGTTGTTGTTGATGCTGGCAATATTGGCATTGTTTTGGCTTGTAACCTGGGGCCAGATGAACTCAAGGTGTTTGCAACTGACTTATCTGTTGCTAAGTCTACTTCTAAGGACCATTCTACTTGTGTTGTTGCTGCTGAATTTGCAGCTGGTTATTGTGCAACTAATCACTGTGTTGTTGCAGGTGTTGTTTCGCTTGCTGATGGGCGTGCTACTGCTGGCAATATGGAATCATGCAGATGCAAGGCAAATTCTGCAGTTACTACAATATCTGAAGGCACAACAACTTGAAGTTGAGTAACTGCATTCTGCGCCTCCGTTTCCATAACAATCTACTGGTGCTGCTCTTCGGCCGCTGACAGAATTTCTGCATTTGTCTCCTTGCTATCAATCTGTTCCTGCCAGAAAAATGTAAAATACTAATTTAGTGCTCGATTTTCCATTTCTTGGTGTGACCAAGACTCCTCGTGCAGGGGAGTAATCTTCAAGACATTTGGGAGGTTGTGTTTCTCGACCAAAATGAGGCTTTCAGTCGTTGCTCCTTCAGGACCTGAGCATACATCACTTGCCTGAGTGCCGTCCATAAGTTTGACAGCAGAACCTGCAATAAGACGGTCTGTCTGCTTCATAAGTTCAGTTTGATTCTTGTTCAGTTTAGGCCACTCCTCTAAACTGAGTTTTTGTTGTTCTGGTTGCCTAGTTTTCCGTATACCCCAAATGACCTCTCTTATGTCACAGTAATAGAAAATGGTCCTCCATCTGTTTCCACAAGAAATGAGCGGTTAATCTAGTCCACTTCATTTGTTATGACTTGCAAACGTCCAATTAACAAATCAGTCTTGTTTATTGTTCTATCATCCACAACAATAAGTTCTCCTAATGCTTTCGCAATGGCAATAAACTGATTTTGATCCCAGGATTGTAAGGGAATGCCTCTGGTTCTTACCCACGCAACCCGAGCTGGCTTCCCGTGCAAAAGTTTCCAAGGACATACATTGATCAAGCACAATGCTGAGAGTATCTCATTGTCCTGCAGGAGGTGAAATTGTTGCTCTTTACTTGATGCCTTGAGTAAGATTTCACCCCATCTAGTCTTACTGATGAGCAGTCTTCATAGTTGGCCATTGATAGAATCGTGTTTAAAGATGAAACATCCAAAAGAGGACTCGGGCTACAAATTAGACAACTATGCAACCATGTATCTCCATTCAACAGTGGTTGATATTTAATCTTGCTAACCACACAAGGTAAAGCTTGGATCATAGGCTCATCTCTACCAGCTTCTATATTACCTCTAAATTCAACATTGTTATCCCTGACTCCTACCTTGTTGTCTTTGCCTAAACTCACCTTCAATTTCTTTGTCCTTATGCAGATTTCATTTAATTGCAGCAACAAGTTTTCAGGGCTATGAGTTCGAGGGTATCTCACAAATCCATACCGGTTTCCCATCCTGTTCGAAATCTTGGGGAGGTAAATGTCTTGGTTGGATCCATATGCAGAGAATGTCTCTACCACAGTTTCTTGTGATCACAACTCGAGAAAATTGGTGAAGTGATACGAATTTGTGCTTGCACGTAGTTGTTGCAATCTGAAATTCATTATTCGTAGTAGAGTGTGCTATTTGTGGGCCGTGGTGGCATCCTTGACGTCATTTCTGAGTTGTGTGATAGGCAGGGTAGTTGTTGCTTGAACTTCTCTGTCCTTGCTGTCCGGTGGGACTGCTATAACTGGTGAAATCGATACTGGCCGTTTCTCCTCTTTCGACCATTGTTACCCTGGGGGAAATGGAGAGACCGTTATTGTTTGGTTGCTTGAAGATGCAATAGATGATGGTGGGCCTGGCACTGGCTGATGAGCTCATTTTATACCATGTTTTGAGCTCATTTAGATTAGTGTTTTTTAATGAATTATGCCTTAATCACTTATTTTACACTTTATTATATGCTTAATTGTGTTTTGTAGGTCAAGGGAAATATTTGATCGTGTAATATGGTATTTCTATACTTACACGAGCCAAAGAGACCAAAAATGGCCGAATCTGAAAAGAGACAACAACCATGCATAAAGCTACTTGGCCATTTGAAGCAAGAAATGTGTATTTCGGGTTTGCCTTATCAACAGCCATAAAATTCAAAACCAGGACGTGGATCGGACTATAATTTCACGACAATGCAAAATGAAAAGTCCTCTACAATTCATCTTCACACATAAGAGGCAAAGGAGTCTGCTAAGACCAAGTTTGAAGGGACTTTTCCTTATCGGGTAATATGCAGGCGCAATGACCAAGCTGCCCCTTTCAGCTCGTATATCTCTCAAACTATTGCAAGGATCGAGCTGGAATTTCATAGTTACATATCCCGAAGAGTCCTGAACAACTCTTCTATGCACCTGAGATACAAAGGAGGTGTCCAAGATAGGGTTTGAGGTCAAATTACCATACTGGGTTTAATGAAGTTGCAATTTCCGAGATGCCCATTGTTTCACTTGTATCTCAAAAACGGCTTGGAGGATGGCCCTGTAATTTCACAGTGAACTTTACCTAGAACAGTTCTACAACTCTCATTCACACAGATCCACCAGGGGCGGCGGCTAAGAAGGCGATTTGGAGGCGATAACAGAATCTAGTCTTTCGAGCGCTCTGGTGGAGGAATCCCCTTGGATTTGCTTGAAGCGCATGTCATGGCTAGCTGTTCTAGAACTTTATTGTTTGTATTATCTCATGCTATAATCATGAGCTAAGTTTTATATACTCAAGGTTCGGTTGAGCTGAGCTACAATTCTTTTATTCGAATATTTATCATCTAATGTCAATGTTTGTTCTTTTTTGATGGTTCTTTGTTTTCTAGATGTTTATAGCATTTTGACTGAATGTTATGAATGTTCGTCGTGATATAAACAGTGTTAGGGATAACTTGTTTAGGTAGGAGACTAAGCATGCCCACACCCTAACCACTTGGGAGATGAACCCTAGTTTAAGGTGTCATGTTCAACAAACCGTTCATATTGTGATCTTTCTTTCACTTGCATATTGTTTCGATTTATTTATTATTTTATTATTATTTTTATTTTGGTTTAATTTTTAGTTTTTTACGGGTTCATTTTTTATCTTTTATCGGTTATTTATATTTAGGGTTTTAGTTTTAAATTTAGGTTTTAATTTTAGGACGGCGAAGCCGCCGTAATAATGATTGTCGTCGTTAAATAAAGTTTAGCATTTAGGGTTTCTAGAGTTTGGGTTCATCATTTAGGGTTTTAATTTTTCGGTAGCGAAGCTGTCGTAATATTGATGGTAAATAATATTTAGCATTTAGGGTTTATAGAGTTTGGGTTCATCATTTGGGATTTTAGTTTTTCGGCGGCTAAGCCACCGTAATATTGATCGTTGTCGTTAAATAAAGTTTAGCATTTATGATTTATAGAATTTGAGTTCATTATTTAGGGTTTTAGTTTTTTGGCGGCGAAGCCGCCGTAATATTGATGGTCGTTGAATAATATTTAGCATTTAGGATTTATAGAGTTTGAGTTCATCATTTGGGATTTTAGTTTTTTTGCGGCGAAGCCGCCTTAATATTGATTATCTCGTTAAATAAAGTTTAGCATTTACAGTTTATAGAGTTTAGATTCATCATTTAGAATTTTAATTTTTCAACAACAAAGTTGCAATAATATGACTGGGTTGTTAAATAAAATTTAGAATTAGAATTTATAGAATTTACAAAAAAAAAAAAACGAACGTTCATCATATGTGAGTCAATTAAAAAAAATGGGTCATTTGACAAGCCAATTTCAGACAATTATTTTAATTTATTTTCTCAACATGTTTTTGTGGCAGGAAAGTTCACCACACCCTGTCCTCCTAATGCTGTCGTTATCCATACAACATTCAATATACAAGAAATGTATGTAGGTGTGTTTTATACCTCTATAAAATTAATTTTTTTCTCTTTCTTCTTATTTTTTAAATTATTTCAAGTTTAGTGTTTTAGAAATCTACTTCTCATTTTCATTCTCCTTTTTTCACCCTAAAAAAATCATTTTTTCTGTAGGAAGGTTGAGACTCCTACAAAAAAAAATATGAGAAGGAGAATGAGAATGAAAATGAAAATGAGAAGTAAAAGTAAAAATTAACTAGAGATACAAAACACACTCGTAGCATCAATGAAACCCGATTCTATGGGAATTAATGTTAAAAAACGAAATATAGGTTTTACATGAAAAGAGCAAAAATTATGTAGGGAGCTATTCTGCAAACATAATTGGTGCTAGTCCGATGTTGCAAAACAATGAAGATTTAACTTTATGCTAGACATCTAGATTCTACAATAAATTTTGTTAATACAATTAATTTTGTTTTTTTACTTTTATTTTATTTATAAATCAAAATATATACAAAAAAAACAATAAATTAATATAATTTTAATATTCGGGTTTATAAAATTTAGGATTATATGATTTACGGTTTATATAATTTAGCTTTTGAAATTTATAGCATAGAATTTTATATTATTTCAACGACTTCGCCATCGTAATATTAATTCAAAAAAATAATTTGGTGTCCAGTAAGAGTAGTGATACATTTACATAATGTAAATGTACATAATTTGTACATAATCCACGTAGACGTCGTTTTGTCAGACA
>JAOYMZ010000008.1:197228-228839 GCA_025802335.1 Pinguicula primuliflora
AAATTGTATGTTAGGGGAGTTGGCGTAAAACATTGTAATCGCATACCATTCTTATACTTCCATTGTTATTTTTTTTTGTTTCTGACGTTTACATTCCGGATGTTGAATTCCGCATCTTAGGAGTTTTTGTGTTTCTATCTCTATGCACAAAGCAATGTGTACACAGTTATAATGTATTTGACTTTTCGAGGGAGGTCGTCAGTAAGGTTCCTGACTATGGTAACACTAATACTGCAGCCGACTCATCAATAAAATGGGTTGGAGTACTTTCTTTTTTGTTTATGGATTAATTCCTTCTATTAACTTTTTATGCCGCTTCCTTTTTTGCAATCGTAAATGCTCAATTGAGATTGTTAATGTCATTATCAGGAAGGTTGCTGCCAGTGACTCAAATGACAATGATGAAGAGCCAAAGAAGGGTACTATGGTAAGATACGTTTTGTTGAAGTTCTTGCTTTAAATTTCAGAGATGCATTTCCCTTCCATTGTAACTATTCACCTATAATAGCTACCCATAATTCTATCTCAAGTTAATCCTATGGTACTACGTTATCAATTGAGTTGCTCTCTTATCCCCGTACTGGGCGAGTGGTTTTGCACATTGTGAACACAAATTAGAATGTTTTTGCGGCTTGGCTGAATTTAGTGTTATGTAAGTGTCCACTTGCTTTTTGGGTTCACATTGTTCGTTTTGTTTGATTTTTGGATTTTTTTATCCCAGTCATCCATTTCTGCCTGACATTACAATCGTTGCTGATTTTTTACTTTTTTCCGGGACGTGCTGATCTGAAATTTTATGCCACAATGCAAGTTCATCCTCCCCTCTTTTCATCTGAGGCCTCTGCTAGAACCTGGAATCGCTCCAGTTCTCAGTGAAATCTTAGTTTTATTTCTTACTTTGAAATTTTCAGGTTTATTTTCTTCGTTCTGGGTTAATCTTTGTTGCATGGGTTTGGAGCTTTGAGTAGGCATTGTAATTCTGTAAAAGAACCTTCAAAGTCACGTGAGAGGTAATTGTTGTTTCTCAACTATTTCGATTGTGGATAAACTTTGTGGTAATTGTAGTTTCTCAGCTATCTGCTTGCTCCTGATTTTTGTTGGTTGGCCATCTTTTGCACTCTCTGCCTGCTAAATAACAGTTTTTTCTGTTGTAATGACATGACACCTTCTTTTGCACCCTTTTGTGGGCGTAAACTTGGAATCCTTGAGCACTAGGCAATCCGAGCCTCATAGAACCCTGCAACCATTTCAGAAGAGCTGGCATGTAAAATGGGACAACAAAAAGAAGGTTAACTGATACTTTATTGCTCTCTGTCTATCTTTACAAAATGTCATCATCTTCATCTTTACACCGTTGTATTCGCACACCAGTGGCTTCAGCCATGGATAATACTCTAGTTACTTATAAAGAGAACATTAAACTGCGTTGCCATGAAGATGCTGACAGTATCAACATGTCATAACAGAAGACAAGTTTGTACCTAAGAAATCCGGCCAATGCGCGCAAGCTCATAAAGATAGACAATGCAAGCCAAATACCAACGAAGTCATTACTCGAGTAGAGCAAGAACAAGCATGGAATAGTTAACATGGCAATTGGAACCTGTGAAAAACAAATGGTGAATTAAAGGTGAGATGAACAATATTCTTTGACAGATTCGACGTAGCACTCACATAATGGTTCCTATTGTATAACATAACATGGTAAACTTTTTGTTAAGCCTATGTAATTGACAAATTCACGTAGAACTGAATGTAAATTTAACATGGTTCCTATTGTATAACATAACATGATCAAACGATGATGATGTCCTTTTACATTCTAGACTTTATATAAAATATGAGTCTAACAAAAAGTGTAGTTCAACGGCTCTAAAACGGTAAACACCAAAATCAAAAAGATCTTCCCAATGGCTAGAAGAGATGACTTGGAATAGTTGCTGGTACTTGTTCAGTCAGTTTACTCTAGCTGTATGTCCTGCTTTCCTATCTACCCACGAGGCCTCCTTGTGTACGTAATATCTTGCTGTGCAGGATACATAACAACTCCTACCCGATCAACAACTCCCGCAGGGGGAATGAAGAGTGTGGGAGATAACTGACGCACGTAAGACCCAGCTTCCCACGAAGATTCGGTGGGTGAGAGCCCTTGCCAATGTACTAAAACTTGAGTTCCCCACGAATGGTTCTGCGCTCCATGACTGCTCGAGGACGAGGGTGGACTCTGCCCTGATGAAAAGTTGGTAACATAGGTTGTGCTGGAGGTGTCCCTTTGAACGACCGCAGCTTGGACACATGGAATATCGGGTGGATGCGAGCCTCCTCTGGTAGTGTTAACTGATAAGCCACCTCGCCAATACGATCAGCCACCTAAAAAGGACCGTAAAAAACCGGGGTGAGTTACTTTGTGTGCCTATGACTGAGTGATGTTTGGCGATATGGGTGAAGTTTGAGCAACACCCAATCCCCAATGGTAAAGACAGCTTCCCTGTGAGCAGTATCATAGCGCTGCTTGATCCTATTTTGAGCCTGGTGAAATTGTCGCGGAATTCTGCAAGTAACTCATGCTGAGTCTGTAGTTCGCGATTAACTGCTTCCACCTTCGCCATGCCGGGAATGCAGTCCAACAAATGGGGTATCGGATGCCCATACATTGCTTCGAAGGGAGTGGTCTTTAGCGATGATTGGTAACTGGTGTTATAGCTATATTCCGCCTAGGGGAGCCAATCCTTCCAACTTGTTGGTCTTTCTCCTGTAAAACAACGAAGGTAAGCCTACAAATCCGATTGACTACCCTTGTTTGACCGTCAGATTGAGGGTGGTAGGCGGTCGAAAAGTGTAGCGCCGTGCGAGTGAGGCAGAATAACTCAGTCCAGAAAGTACTGGTGAAGGTTATATCCCGATCACAGACAATGGTTCCAGGAATTCCATGGAGTCGAACAATCTTCTGAAAGAAGAGTTGGGCCATGAACAACACTGTGTAAGAATGCTTGAGTGCTAAAAAGTGGCCCATCTTGCTGAAACGATCCACAACAACAAGGATGACATTTTTGCCACGGGAAAGGGGAAGATGGTAAATAAAATCCATCGAGATATCAGCCCAAATGTGGACAGGAACCGACAATGGTTGTAGGAGACCTGCTGGATGGAGGCGCTCAGCCTTGTTGCTCTGACAAATAGCACATTCTTCCAGTAATGCTGTGACTTGGGCTTTCATTCCAAACCAATATAAGTCAACACTAAGACAGTGCATGGTCTTCAAAATACCTTCACGAAACAAATCATGAGTAGTGAGAATAATATGCTGGGTCAAAGGAGAAGAACCTGGAATATAGAGCCAATTTTTGAACCAAAGTAGGCCATCCAGCTAGAAAAACAGAGAAGTAGTATCTGTAGCTTGATATTGATCTTTCAACTGCAGCAAGAGAGGATCCTGGCGAAGTGTGTTATGTACTGTGGTTAGTAATCCTGTGGTGGCCGCTAGGCAAGCATGAACCTCCAAAGTATCAGTTCCTTTCCTGGATATAGCATCTGCAACAACATTCTCGCAGCCCGATTTGTACTCCACCTTAAATTCATATCCTAACATCTTACTTAACCATTTTTGCTGAGCAGCTGTCGAAGCCTTTTGCTCGAGCAACGACTTGAGACTGAGATGATCCATTTTGATGAGAAAACTTTGCCCCCAAAGATAAGAACAACAATGCTCAATGACTTTGGCTAATCCAATCGGTTCCTTCTCATATGCAGGTAAATTGGTATGGCACAACCCCAACTTGTGCCTGAAGAAGGCCACCGGGTGGTTATCTTGCATTAACACGGCTCCAATGCCCAAACTAAAAGCATCACACTCCACTACGAACAATTTCGAAAAATCTGGGAGTGAAGAACAGGGACAATAACCATTGCTTGTTTAAGTGATTCAAAAGCCAATGTAGCCGCTGGTGTTCAATGGAAGGAATGCTTCTTGAGTAGAGATGTTAAGGGAGCTTATCACACCATAATTTTTGATGAACCCCCGGTAATACCCTATTAAGCCGAGGAATGCTCGCAAAGCCTTTATATCTCGAGGTTCATGCCATTCCATCATAGCGAAGATTTTACTAGGGTCAACCTCTACCCCTCCAGCAGTTATAACATGGACTAAATAAGCAATTCGCTCGACCCCAAAAGAACATTTAACAGCTTTGGCAACCAAACTGTGCTCCTGAAGACGTTGGAATGTCAATTTTAGATGCTCCATATGCTCGTGCCAGGATGGACTGTAGACTAGAATGTCATCGAAAAAGATTAGGAGGAACTTCCGCAGATAATCCTTGAACCCTTCATTTATTAAGTCTTGGAACGTCGCCGGTGCATTCGTCAACCCAAAGGGCATGACCAAGAATTCACAGTGGCCCTGGTGAGTTTGAAATACAATCATGGCAACACTGCTAGTAGCCATTCTGACCTGGTGATAACCAGACTTTAGATCTAACTTTGAGAAATATCGTGCAACACCAAGTTCTTCAAGTAATTCTTCCACCACCGGAATGGAATACCGATCTCTCACCGTAATGGCGTTCAAGGCTCTATAATCTACACAAAGACGCCAAGAAGCATCTGCCTTTCGAATTAATAGCACCAGAGAGCCAAATGGGGAGTTGCTGGTCGATATCCACCCTTGTTGAAGCAACTCAGCAAACTGCTTCTCAATTTCATTTTTTTGTGCGTGGGAATATCTACAAGGACACGAGCTGACCGAATTATCTCCTTGTACCAAGACTACTTGATGGTCACATTTCCGCTGTGGGGGTAATCCTTGTGACTGTACAAAAATAGACCAATAGGGTGCAATAGAGAATGTAGCACATCAGTGGACTGCAAGGAAGACAGTTGTGGAGCTATACAGGGGGCCTGAACTCCATACAAAGTGACCGAACTCTGGTTACATAAGAAGGACATATGATGGGTTTCAAAATCCTATATGATCGGCCCCAGCTGTTTAAGCCAATTGACACTAAGAACAATGCTGAAGCCCTTCAACGACAACAAGTAAACACTAACTGGGAACATATGGGTGCCCATCTAGGAGGGAATTTGTCAGCATATCCCGGGCTGTCAAGGGTGGCACCACTTGCTACGATCACTGTGGTCGTGCTGCGGCTGGACGGTGTCAACCCCCATTCGGTGGCCACATGTTGATCTACAAAACAATGTGTACTGCCCGAATCCAATAAAACAAGTACTGTGTGCGAATTAAATGACCACATACCTTCATGGTGTCACTAGAGGTTTGGCCGCAGATCGCTTTAACAGAGATTTCAAGTTGTTCTACCTGTTCCCAGTTGTCGTCCACCAGCTCGACGTAGTCCCCTTCACAACTCACCTCAATGCAGAATAGAGACTTGCAGGTATGGCCACAAATCCATTTCTCGTCGCAACAAAAATACAAGCCTTTGGCCTTCCGTTGAGTAATTTCCGTCGGGGTGAGCCTGCGGCGCTCAGTATGAGCTTGTTTTGGAAGAGGGACCACAAATTGCTTCCCGATGGGCAGAATTGGACCTAGATTACGGAGAACAGGCGAAGACTGGGTGCCACATGGCGATGGCCCCAACGTCACAGCAAGATCCGAGAAGGATAGCTTAAACTGCACTTCACGAGCAACATACATGGCATTGAATACATTGATAGGTTTGAATAAGCGTACCTAAGCAGCGATGCGTGGCGTCAAGGCCTTAAGATACAGTGTGAGTTCCGTTCATGCGGATATCAACCCTTTGACAGATGGGGTGAGCTCGTTCCAGTGTTTGTTTAGAGCTTCGACCGTAGTGTGTTGGCGGATGGAGGCAATTTCCGCCACGGGATCGACCAAACCCGGGGGAGCATAATGTTGACAGAAGTACCAACAAAAGTCTTCCCACGATTGACGAGGGTAATTGATGGCCACCAAACACCACCATTGTTGTGCGTCGCCTGTCAAGTAGTAAGTTGCCATATGAACTTTTTTGTGCGGTGGAACTTGCTGATGGCCAAAGTACAACTGACAACGGATGAGCCAGCTTTGCTGCGTTATCCCCACTAGCAAAAGTTGGGAATTCCCACCTGTTGGGTCGGCCTGGATAGCCATAGTCACGGTGGCCGAAGTCTGGCCAAGCGCCCCCAGGGTCCGACAGAGGAGGATCCATTCGAGGTGGTCCTGCCACA
Source organism: Pinguicula primuliflora (assembly GCA_025802335.1). NCBI lineage: Eukaryota > Viridiplantae > Streptophyta > Magnoliopsida > Lamiales > Lentibulariaceae > Pinguicula > Pinguicula primuliflora. The sequence goes on from JAOYMZ010000008.1 coordinate 203,415, forward strand.
TAAGCAATCGGTGGTCTCCACTGATCGGCCTACTGTTGGCACGGCGAGTGCCATGGGTCAAAAAATTGCGGCCCGAAGGACACCAATTGAGAGAATCCAGCGGATGGAGAAGTCGCCACGAGTGGGTCTACCGGTAGAGAATAGCCCACATGCTGAAATTGGGCCGATAATTGGCTCACTGTTGGGTACCCTGGTGCCGTGGTTTGGGCCTGCTGTTGGCCCAATGGTGTTGGTGGAAGCTGAGGTGTTGTCAATGGTAAGGGCGGCGAAAGATTTGTAGAGCCTCCTTGACCATTCGTAACCACGGTCGTTCTAGTAACTTCTAGATGCTTCCTTCGCTGTGGGGTTTGGAAGGAGACCAGACTGAAAGAGCGGCAAGGAGTTCAATCGATCCGTCAGGAGTTGGATTGACATCATTATGGGACTCATCTAAAGATCGAATGTATCATGTCGTGTTCCTTGCTTTTCGACCGCCACTAACACGCGGTCCATCTGACTGACTGCTGTTGAAGAGTTTTCATCACCCATTATCATTTCGGTCGGTGCAACTCGTGGCTCTGATACTACTTTGTTAAAATCCCAAAACTTGGCTCGAGTCTGCCTTCTTGAATGGAATCCGTGATAGACTTGTACGGCAGCTTGGTCTTGCGACCTATACTGCTCGAGTGTTGTAGAAAGGAGAGAAGTGAAACTGCTTGAGTAGGAGAGAATCTGATTCTATGTAATAGCTAAGAACTAAATATAAATTGTTCTTGATCGAACCATGATGATGTCCTTTTACATTCTAGACTTTATACAAAATATGAGCCTAACAAAAAGTGTTGTTCAACGGCTCTAAAAAGGTAAACACCAGAATCAAAAAGATCTTCCCAACGGTTAGAAGAGATGACTTCGAATACTTGCTGGTACTTGTTCAGTCAGTTCACTTTAGCCGTACGTCCTGCTTTTATGTCTACCACGAGGCCTCCTTGTAACACTTTTCCACTATGAAACACTATTCAATGGATAATTTAGGTGCAAGAGATCAACAAAAGTGATAAATGCTTTGATAGATAGACCCAAAACTCATACAAAAGCAACTGAAGAACACGAGAAGTGGCAGCCTTGATCTTCTCGTAATCGTTCTTGGCAAATGCATTGGCTAGAATGGCCTGAATGCACGCACAAATTCCATGGGAAATAAACATTTTTAAAATTGTTCAGAAAACAAGATATCTTATTCTACAGCTAATCCGTATGCAAGCAAGGAACTTGCCAGCCAAACCTGCAAGCAGATTTGGAAGGCAACCATGTATGTTGTTCCCAGTTTTGCAGCCAATGAAGTTACGCAGAAAATATTTTTTACATATAGAATCAGAGCTACACTAGTTGGCAATGATGCGTAGGAATAAAATCACCAGTAATCACCACAGGAGCAGCTCCCATCCTCGAATCGATGAAAGCGATTGTTATCTCTCACAATGATAACCCTCCCGGTGCATTTAGCTATTAGCTTTACGGCTGCATGACAGTCACTGCAAACGCGCAAGTTTTTCATAACTCGAATCGGCCGGTGAGGGGGAAATGTGATGAGTGCAAAAGCAATGGCTAATCTCTCACTGTGATATCTAATACTCTCAAGCTTCTCCTCATGCCCAACTTCTTTCGACACCAGACTTGTATCTGCAACAAAACCAGATTGCTCTATAACTTCTTGTAATTCATCCACCTTCCTATATATCTCATCAGATATTTCGTGTCCCCTGTCACCAGCAGCAAATGAGTGAACTCTATTGCCCTCCTCCACCCAACTCAAACCGGTTTCCTTCTTCTGTCCTCGATCCTTGAGCATCTTCCTTGCTTTTGCAGCCTCCTGGTACCTTCCAGCTGATGCATAAGCATTGGATAGCATCACATGGAGGCCCGGGCTTACGTCGCCTAATTTGAAGACCCTATCAGCCACAGACCCTGCTAACTCTGTGTTTCCATGAAGTCTACAACCGGTTAGCATAGCTCCCCAAACAGACTCTGTTGGTTCCATTGGCATTTCTTCAATTAAGATCATGGCATCTTGCAACTTCCCAGCTCGACCAAGCAAGTCTACCATCGAAGCATAATGCTCGCTTCCAGCTTCGATTCCACGTTCCTTCATCAGACTGAAATAATGCTTTCCCTCCTCCACTAAACCTGCATGGCTGCAAGCATAGAGTGTGCACAAAAATGTAATGAAATTCGGCTTCATTCCCTCACTTTCCATTTTCCCAAACAAATCAAACACAGTTTTTGTATGTGCATGCTGAGCACAGGCAATTAACATGGAATTCCACATACCCAAATTTTTGTCTGAGATCTCATCAAATACTTGGTAAGCACCCTCAATCATCCCGCTCCTTGAGTACATGGTGATTAAAGAGCTACCCACGAAACCATTGTCATCATAACTTAACTTCAAGCATAAACCATGTATTTGCTTCCCTAACTCAAACAGTGTACAGCTCCCACAAACCCGAATCACACTCGAGAACGTGAAATCATTCACATTCAAATGATCCTGCAGTGCATCTTTGAACAGCCTTAAAGCATCTTCATCTTCTTCCATCTGGGCGTAGCCATAGATCATCCCACTCCAGGACACCACATTTCTTTCTGGCATTTCATCGAACATTTTCCTAGCTTCTCTTGAACTACCGCATTTTGCATACATGTCCACGACAGAGCTCCCCACGAACACATTCACGTTATATCCAATTTTTACCGCTACGCAATGAACTGATTGCCCCATAAAGTAACTATTAATCATTGCACATGCTCTCGTTGCACAGGGGAAACTATGATCATCTGGAAATATTCCGTTAGTCCTCATCATCAACTTAAAATACTGCATCCCACGAAGCGGCAGTTCATTCTGAATGAAGTTTGATATGATAGAACTCCAAGTGGTCGAAGATTTGAATTGGGTTTCACCGAAAACTTTCTCCGAGCAATACGGGAGCCCAAGCTTCGAGTAGAAGTTGATCAAGTGGTGGCATACTAGAGGAATTGATTGGAACCCAAATTTGATAACGTAGGCGTGAAAAGACTGGCCTTTACTAAGATTCTTTCGGCTAGTAAATTCGACTAAGTGATTGCATATCATTCGGTACTTCAACCCGAAGCTTACTTGATTGAGCGAATTCTGCTCAAATCCTGAAAGAACTGATTTTTGTTGGGGCCATGATGGTGGCTGCGGGTGAAAGCGTTCTTTCAACGGAAGTTGGTGCAAATCTTCACGGACTTGCGGTTTCAGTGTGGAAATCATGACGGCAACGGGACGTTCAAAATCGGCGGCTTTGTTCTACTGATTTTCAGGGCTCTTTTATTTTTGATTTTGCTCTTGCTCCAATAGTTGAGAACATCATTGAAACGACGTCGGCGCAGGCTGTCTTCTACTATTTGGGGAAGAGAAATAGGTATAGAATTGGAATCGATTGATTCACCAAATTGGTGATTTGGGGAATAGCTAGAACCCATCCACGACCCTCATTCACCCACAACATGGAGCAAGGGGGAGAGGAACAGTTAATCGAGCCGGCAAGTTTTGATAAAGGTCCGGTGGTTTCGGCCACCGTGGGCAGGGTCATGACCACCTTACTCGGTGCGAAACCCAAGAAACTGCAGGAAGCCATCTCACTGCTCTACAACCCTCCCAAAATGGCTCCTGTCACTGGTATGGTATAAATTTCCACGAGTAAATTTTGTGCTCACTCGATATGATAGCTTTTGATTTGATTCTGACTGGTGTCATCAGTCTCGAATATCTCGGTTGTTGTTTTTCTTTGTAAGATTCTTTGGAGCAGTCACTGTGGTTTCTACACAAATACGTACGCGAAGCTGCGGAAAGAGACGAGCATTTGGACGATGTTCTCCTGCCCATTATTCAAAAGGTGCCTGGATGTATTAACCTCTTGATTTTGCAGCTCTGCTTCTTTCACGCTGTCAAGTCATTCTGCAAAATATAGTCTTCAGGATGTAGTGAGAGAAGAATTCATATTTTTGCTGTTAGATAGGTTTAATATTTGCTTTGTACCTTAACACTTGGAAGAGGATCTTAGGGAAGTGCGGTTAGCAAAAGCAACTACATGTTAAAAGTAGATACATTCTAATATCCAAAAGTAGCAGAACATATTTTTCAATATCATTGGTTAGGTGAAAGTCGTTAGAATGTTTGCAATGTGGTGTCACATAGTCTATAAAGAGGACATCATATAATGCACTCAACTGGAAGAGATAGTAGCATCATCAAACTTAGGTTTGAGGAGTAAGCTCTCTACATGTGAATTTTTTGCATGCGTTGCAACATTGTGCTGAGTTACAAGCTGCTTTTGCTAAAAGCACACTGGATTTTGTAATTTATGAGCTATAGGGTGAGAGAACTTACTGAAACATTTTATTATTCTTTGCTAATCTGCTTTATAAACTCTCTGTAAGGCTGGGAAGGCGCAGGTTCGCGGCATGGTTTTCTGATATCTTCCTTGCTTATGGAGGATGCATGCTGCTCTTTTCAAATTATATCTTCGTTTCTGTATATGATTTCTTTTTACTTTTTATTTACCACCATTCATTCTCAGTCATTGACAGCAACGAAATCAAGACACAGAAACCAGGAGCTGATACTTCTAAACTGGCTGTTTAAAGATGAGATTTTGTTCCAAGCTGTTGTCAGAAATTTGGCTGCCATTATTTTGAGAAGAGATGATCGGTATATGGCTCTTGGGTGGTGTATTCTTGGTCGGAGTCTCATTGAATACGAGAATGTTGACAAAATTGTCCCAACTATGGGTAAAATTCTGTTGTATTAGATGCTTCTTCAGTTGTTCGGTTTCAGTTCTTTTAGGCTTGCATCCATATGCACCAAAGTAGGATTCGATATCCTTTACAACTTAGTTCTTCTTTCCTTCATGGATTAATGAACTGGAGCTGAGTATTTATGTGGTACTGGTTATTGCATGCTCTATTATGTTAAGTAACTGACACGATATCTTTGAAGTTCAAAATATTAAAATAGAGATTGATTAATCACCTGATTAGAAGGGGAACATATTTAAATAGAGATTGATTAGTCACCTGATTTTTCTTGTTCTCGTACTTGTTGTTTGATCTTTTCTCAGTATGTGTGTGTTCCTTTATTGTTACTGTTATTGTAAATTTTGCAGATTAGTAATTATAAGTGCCTCTCCCTTTTCTCATAAATAATTACAATTTGTTGATGGCGACTTTTTTGGCATTCATGCAGCAATAAGAGAGAAGAATAATGCCATAATACAGATATTCTTCTCTTGTGTCATTCACCTCATATCTATAATATGTAATGGAAGGTATGCTGTCCTTTACTACTTTATCCAATCAAACTGTTCTCGATGCCGCAACACTCCTCTACCTTGTATCGATGCTTTTAAGTTTATGAGACACATTTGCATTAATATTAGGGATGCTCTCTCTTGCTTCTCGGACTTGAATGAAAGATTGGCTAATGCAAATAATGACACTTGCTTGTTACGTTTTCCACTGAAACATGGCCAGATTGAGCAGGGCAATCTTTCTGATGGATGGGTGTATTTATAAACCCTGGTCATTTATTTGTTTTATGATTATTATCGTCAAAGGCTGCAGTTGCAAGGATTTGAGTGGGGAACCCTTATTTGTTTCTTCTTTCCTTAAATAGGTCAAAAACAAATTCTAATTTTTGTCTGGTTAACTGGTTGTTACAGCGCGTAGTTAATTAGTCTATTACTACTATGGCTGTATTCTGGATTTTCCTGGTCTTCGTTGTTCGCAAAGTTTATTTCTGTAAGCTTCTAATCATTGGCTAATTTGGATGTCATTTTTGTCCCTTCATTTCTAGTAGTAATATGAAAGACGGATTTGAGTTGCCAACTCGCCTTGCAGTAGCTGCTGCTGATTTCATTTTGTCACTCACAGTGGCATTGACCAGAAAGGAGCTGGAGTCCAGTAATATTGTCAAAGACGAAAAATTGTATGCTGCTCATTATAAGAATCAACCAACCAATTTATTAGCACCAGCTACTGATGACAGAGACGATAATGCACCGGGGAAAGAATCAGAGCTGCCCACCGGCGTGAAGTCAAAGTTACTGCTTTGGAATAATCTCAGTGAGATCATAACTCTTATTGAGAAACTAATAAATGTATGATCAGGATACTTGATTTTCTTGATCATTTTTTATACAGGTTAAACATGCTTTCCTGTATTGTTCCTCTCGGTTTTCCTTCACATTCCTGTCTGTTTCCTATTGAACAGTTTCTGTAGCTTTCCGAAATACTGTACTTATGCAATTGTTTTAATGAAGTAGATAAGTTGACTGATGTTAGTTGATTAAGATGCAATTCCATTAGGGCAATAATGTTGCTGAAAGCTAATTGTGCTCGCAAGACATCAACTAAATGCTATAGAAACAAAATTACTATTGGGTTTGCACCAAATAATGAAATACTTGTCTTTTTGGCAACAACATTGCTGGTAACAGCTAACCATGCATGATCTTTATGAATATTGCTGACAACTTTTTTAGCTTACATTATCTTTATTATGTTTTTTTGTTGGTTGTGTTCTGATATCGATTCAGACCCTTCTATTTTGTATCTTTTGCTTTGTTGATAGTTGGCTCTCCTTTCATAGTTCTCTTAATTGTTTATTCTGTTTGAGCATGCAGTGGAGCAAGAGGAGCCGCATGTTGCATTCCAAAGGATTGGAGAGGGTATCGAATTGGTTGCAGGAAATGAAACAACATCATATTCAAGGTGATATCTATACTGAAACCCTTTTGTTGCAACTCTTCCCTATCCCAACCCAGCCCTCCTGTCTTTGACTTTTTATTTTTGTCAATGTTTTTGTGGAAAACAGATTCGCAAGTGCCGAAGACTGATCTGTTGCTTCTCTCTTCTTGTTGGAAACATTATGGTGTACTCCTCCACCTAGAAGACTCTAAATTTTCTATCAGATATAAAGATATGCTGGACCAGTATTTGTCTGGTATTCAGGTATCACTCCTTGATTTAGAAATTATTTTTCAAGTATTCCTACTAGACAAACGCAACCTCAAATTCATGATCTTGGTAATCTGCGTTCCTAGAATATGTATGACATAAATGACTTGGGTGTTAGATTACCTGTTCAGTTTTTTTTTCTATTTAGTTCTTCAACTTCTTACCAGAACAATTTGCAGTTTTATGCAGATAACCGAGCTGAAGAACCTAACTTGAACATTTCAAGCAAATCAGGGACCATAAACTTTTTCCTGAATTGCCTTTTGCTTTTATTGGGTCGACTTAATAATCAGCAATTCGATGGTGTCATAACAGAGCTTGGATCTCGAATTTCAGAAGTTCTCATGTCTCAGGTAGTAATTGAAACTATTTAAATAGATGAATCAGATTGTGTAGAACCTTTTAATCTGTCTTAGTTAGATATTTTATCATAACTTTTAGACTTTCTTTGTCGTGATCTTTTGAAGGCTCATGGTTACCTTTACATGTTCTTCGAAGTAATTGAATTCACTTTTACTTTATGTCAGATTAATCTCAGAGCTTATTTTTATTGTGAATACTTAATCTGTAAATGATGTTTAGGCAGCCGAATAGATTAGAAATCCCTTGGCAATTTGGCTTCTTCTAGCTGTCTTTTAGCAGTTACGTTAATAGAGAGCTGATCTGTTGGCTTAAGATTATGCGTTCACTAGACTTGAAATCTTCAAATTCTTGTAACGAACATGTTGTACATTAAGGTGAACATTCTTACCGTCGAGTTTTTTCGCAAACGTTCTTACCGTCTAGGTTATAATAACAAAAAAGTTGATCTGTTGGCAGATGTGCATCACATGTTAATGATATGCATTGCGTTTGTTTACTCAAAGGGTAATATGTTACACAGCTGCGATCGGCAGATGAAGAAGTGATTGATGGAGCTATTAGTGTATTTAAGGCTTTAATTTTTGGAACAAACCATAAGTTATCCAGAAAACATATTGGTGATACTAAGCAAGTGGATGCTTTACTTCCACTGCTGTTAAACCTTTTGGATGAGAGAGATGCAGCAGCCAAAGCAATTGCTATGCTTATAGGGGAGTATTGTGCAAGGTATGATAATCCATGGCATTTTGGATTTCTTTTACAAGTGCACAAAGAGTACTCTCAAATCATTTTTTTGGCAGTTGCTCGGACAATAACTGGCTTTATGAAGTTCTGAAGTGTCTTGACTCTAAAAATGTTGCACGGCGGATGAATGGTGTTGATGTTTTGGCTGATCTTATCTATATTTCTCAGGCAGATAATGCACTTCCGCAGGGGGCCTGGTATATGATAAAATAAGCAGTGTTTTACATTTCATGACCATTCCTTATCTTTCATTTGATTATGATTCCTTCCGTCATTGTATTGCTTTATGAAATTTCAGGCGTGATATAGCAAATCACTTGTTTAAATGTCTTGGAGATGAAGATCCATACATTCAAGATCAGGCAGCTAATTTGATTGCTATGCTTGGTTAGTTTGATCTGTCTAATTCAGAATTTGTTCAGCATTTTATTTTTGTGGTTTGAATCTTCTATTGGATAGCAGTATATGTAAAACTTTTCATGATCTCAACTTTAGATGCACTGTTTTTGTTTTACCAGAGTCTGTCTCTCTCTTCTCTAGCTCCTCCGCCCCTTCCCCTCTCAGAAAAACAAATTAATACACACTTCATGTGTGCACGCACTGAGAATCATTCCTTACAATTGTGGTAGAAGAATGGGGATTTGTCTTTCGCTGGTCACATTCATCGATTGTACTTGAAACTAGCTATATATCATCTTACTGTTGCAGACCCAACATTGGTTGTGCCTACGCTTATTCACCTGATTTACTCAACAATTGAACGGGAGCATATATTAGCAAAAGGTGCACTCAGGGCCTTGCTGGGATATCATAAAGAAAAACCTGAAACTTTGTGTTTGTTGCTTGACTCTCTGAGGTACCACATGATATGATTATTATTTTGAGGTCAAGATTGTTTACCAATACCTTTATATAGTTCTTATTGCCTTAACCTCCCTATTGTCATATTGTCATCTGCAGTAAACTATCACAAAATTCAGATTCTGTGATGCGAAGCAAAAAAGGTAAACCTGAACATGTGAAACTCTTTATCTAACCTTGGTGCCTAAGTTGCACGTTTCTTAATCTTTATTGGTTATCAAGACGAGCACATATTTCCTGGAATTGCTGCTTTCATTCCATGTAACAAATCTTCCGCAGACATAAAATAGTATCGTGGTTAATACTTGCTAATTTAACATTTGGTTTGCAGGATCTACATTTGATGCTGATAGGGTCTTGGAGTTGCTTTCAGAATGGGCCAAAAATGTCAGTCAGATACAGATGCTCTATATTTAATAGGAAACCATATTAAATTGAATCCCCGGTTTCTGCGGATTTATGCATTCCCACTTGAATATATAAGTTGGTTACATAATGAGTTACAACGAGTGGCCTTCTCGCATTTGGTTGGCTAATTAATTTTATTATTTAACCACTAACTACTACTAACTTTCAGGTTGATAATTGGCACATAATGGTTGGACCCTTGATAGACAGAATGCTAGCAGAACCGTCCAATGCTGTCATTGTCAGATTCCTTAGTCATATTAGTGAATACTTAGCTGAAGCTGTGGATTTGGTCTTTCATCGACTTATATTGTATACGAGAGAACAGAAAGGGTTAGCAGGCTTCGACATTTGAAGTTTTCTTCTTCTTTATACAATCTTCATATTCACCTTTACTTGCTAGACTATTTTCATGTGCTTTCTCAGATGCCATAATCTCTTGATATGGAAAACAGCTATGGAACTCCAGTTTTTCGTTATGAAATGTTCATGGACTTCTTCAGTTTTCTGATGGACCAAAAGAAACTTGAATGTATTTTTTTATATTTGAATCTCAAGCTTTCGGCGAGTAAGATAATAGCCAAGTGGTTTATCCTCAAAGTTGAACTTAATTAATAGAGAAGCACTATTGAAGAACTTAAAATATCTAGGGAATTCCCACGCTTAAGCTTAGGAAACATGATTTATCCTCTTAGCATCTTTAAAATGAATATTTTTTCAATCGACAAGAGGAGTCTCTGTAGGTACACTTTATATTGGCATGGAGTAATTTGCTTGAGGTTGCTGATTGTATTGTTGGACATCATCATGTGTTTGAATGCAAAAATGATATAAGGCACCCCAAGTAGGACACCACCCCCACACCCTCTCACATTCATAAATATGGGGCCCCACACACACCATGTGTGTGTGCGCTCCCACATGGCGTGAGTGTAGGGTGTGCACATAGTGAGAGATGCCTTATATCATTTGTCGTTTGAATGTGACGATCTGAAAATCTGATGGGATATACCTTTATTCATAATGACCAATCCGTCAGGGGTTGTTATTTGTTTGTGATTTTGGTCAGTACTTTCCTAAAATGCAGGGAAGATTCAAGCAGCAGAGTCATGGAACGTGAGGATTGTCTCTTTAGTCGCATTTGCCCGTTGCTTATAATCAGACTGCTTCCCCTAACAGTTTTTGATAAGTTAGATTCGACTCTCGTATATGGTGGACTTTCAAGAAACTCTGCAGTGTATGGTATGTTTTTTCTATTTAATTTTTCTCAACTATTGATTCTTTTGCGATGCTTGATGCTTCTTCAAGTGGATAATGCTGACTTCCCTATTCTTCTTGTTATTAGTCATACTCGGCATTCTTACCACATAATATAACAAAAATCAATCTCGATGCTTAAAGATTCCCTTAAGAATTCATTAATTTGTTCTGTGTGACCTCCAAGTCGATTTGTGTTCTGATGGAACCATTCCTTCAGAAGACGGGGATACTAGCATTGAGAATCCTGACTGTATAGCGACCTTGATTATTAACAGGTTTGTTAGAGTAATTCGGCAGTATCAAGAACAGTTGCAAGTTCAGTTGCTTGACATTTGTTATTTGTATTTCAAATATTTTTGATAGGGCACTGAACAAGTCTGAGTTCGAAGATGTTCGAAAGCTTGCTGCAGAGCTCTGTGGGAGAATTCACCCCGAGGTAGGTGCATTCAACTGTGTATAAAACCTGATTCTGCTCTTCTCCCAATTGAGTGATGAGAAGATGGTTTTCCAAGATGAATACTGTTTTAAGTTGAATTAATTGAACAGCTAAATCTAAACTCATTTTAGCCAAATGACTGGGAAAGTTTAAAAAAAAAGTGGGAAAGTTCGATAAAAAGATAGGATATGCTTCCCCTGATCTCTGGCTTTTGCAGGTTCTCATTCCCATTCTGTGTACTCAACTGGAATTAGCCACTAGCGCGAAGGATGTGATGAACATCAAAGTCTGCCTCTTTTCACTTTGTACAGCTCTCATGGTAAGGTCATCCCAGCATCCAAATGTGATTTCATATCCAGAATGTTCGATTTCACTGTTTGACCTGCTTCGATTTCTGGCTTTGTTTTTGTTTTAGGCTAGGGGAAGTGATGCATATAAGCATCCTGATTTGATCACAATAAGGAAAATAATAGAGAAAATTCTTTTATGGTCATCCATCGACAGTGATGAAGGTAGGTTGTTATCTAACTAATTTTTCTTGCTGTCTCATCAGAAACATACATAATTGCCTCTTTTCATCGTTCTATAGTTTCAAAAGCACAACATGGGTGCATCGACTCTCTAGCTTTGATGCTCTGCACGGAAGTACAAGTCCCCCAAATGGCAAAAGGTTCGATCTTGAAGATCATATCCCATTTGATACTTCAAATTGGATTCTTACACAGTTATTCTCGTCATCCTGCAGGTGGAGCAATTTCAACGGGCCCTGTGCTTGAGTACGTCATCCATCATTTGACACAAGACAAGAAGGATACTTGTTCTGAATCTGATCTTGATGTTAGAATATCTGATGCAACTCCCCCCCTGTCGTTTCGGCTATGCATGGCTAATGTTCTGATAAGTGCCTGTCAGAAGATACCAGACACTGGAAAGAAATCGCTGGTGAGGATATTAATTCCTCGTGTTATTCGTATTTTCGAGGTATGTGATGGTTATCCTGTTTCTGCAATACGGGAAAACGCTGATTGCTCTTTTATACTTTACTCCGTTACCTTCATACGATATTTTTCAGGTAACAGTTGAACCGGAGATCAAGACAGCCTGTGTCCAGGTTCTGTTCACAGTGGCATACCATCTAAAATCTTGGATACTGATATATTCTAACGACCTCCTCAGAGTTGCCCTCAAGTCACTTAGAGAAGGATCCTCAAAGGTATTAGAGGAACCAAAGCAACTTAAGAACCAAAGCAATCCACATTAGTTCAGCTTCAGTCCATATTTAGCTAGTTAAAATGTAGTTTGCTGTCTGAATTGTCTCCTGAAAACTGCAGCTCTTATAACATCAGTTGAAACTATAAGTACCATAATCGATTTGATCGCGCTGCGAATCCAGTTGATGTAACAGAAGTATGAGCAGCCAATTAATTGCCTTTTGATTCACATTTTGGTCCCTTGTTAACAGGAGAAAATGGTTGGTGCCAAGCTTCTGGCATGCCTCATGGCAGGTGAAGAAGATGTTGTGGAAAGCATATCCCCTGGACTCTTACAAGCAAGAACATTGCTTCAAAACTTATATTCCACAGACCCTTCAACAGAACTCGGACAAATTTGCCAGCAGCTCCTTGTATGCTTCTCTTCTCAGTAGTGATTAGTGTGAGGTTTAAGCTTTATCAACAGAATGCAGAATGTATATCTATGAGAGAATCTTTGTGTGTATTTAAGGGTTTATTTGTTATTTTCATAACCAACCTGTCGTAGGATAGGGATTAGCGCAAGATCTTGGAAAAAATTTATCCATTAGGTCCATTCTAATCGTTGCCGTACAAATGATTTGAAATCGAACCATTAAAATTATGGACCTATATTCTTTTGAGCAGAAATGTTTTGCAAGATCTTATCTATCCATCGGAAATGGTGGGGTGACAATCTTTTTTTTTTGTTGACAAAATTGTTTCTTCTAGGGTGACATTCTCACCCTAGCATTTCCGGTCTATCTATTGAACTGAACACAACAACAAAACAGGAAAGGAAGTCGGCAATGTGTGTTGGTGTTGACTTTATTTCTGCAATGATTTTACATTCACACAGCAATGATTTTACTTTCACACTGCAATGATTTTCATTCAAGTCAACGAACCATACACTTATCCAAAAAAAAAAGTCAACGAACAATACACATAAAAATAAAGTCTCGACAGAAGGATAAATAAATGAAAAAATACCGAAAATTCATTTATCTAAATCACAATTCACAACATCGTTTAGCTGCCAGTCGCATTCCCACTCCTCGGCTTGGCTCGCCGAGATCTCCCGAGATGCTTCAGCTATTGTTCACGGTGGCCATCACGGCGGCGCCGCTCGTTCTATACATTCCGCCGATCCGAAGCCTCAATCTATTCGTGGAGACGATGGAGGCTCTCCTCCGTAGCGTCGCCTTGTCTGCCGTCCGCTTCCGGCGGCCCCTTCGCCTCGCGATCTCCCGGTTCCTCCCCGACCGCCTCACCGCCACCAGGAGGTAGAATCGAATCGTTCTTCTGTTCCGGAGGAAATTGGATGATTTCGTGTGTTGGCAAAAAGAGGAATTGGCATATAAGATCGACTGAAAATGGCGTGGTATCATCACTGATTTTTCTTCAACGTTTTTAATTTGCTTTCTCTTAAAATAGATGGATCGTGCACTGAAATGTACAGGAATTTTGTATAATTTAGAGATGGATGTTGTCACTTGGTTTGGTTGTGACTCACAACACTACAGATGATCCATTATGTGATTTGATTGAAACTTTGTTTATGAATACAGGAGTACGATTCGGTATTTATGAATAGAGGGTGTGGGTGTTTATTTACGAGTGATGTACAAATCACCTTTTTTTAACACTTCTTTTTACAAGTGTTAAAAATTGAGCCAACATTTTTCCCAATTGGCTGGTGACATCTCATCGGAAGTCACCAGCCAAAGGAAAATGCCTTGTCCCCTTCCCTTATCCATTTAAAACTTGCCTTGTCCTCCCCATCACCTTCATCCCATGCATCCATGTACTGAAGCTATTCTCCTTTTCACAGGTTCAAGAACCAGTAGATCTAATGAACCAAGTTCATTAGTGTATTGGCCTAGGAGCCATTGAAACCAAAATGTGATGGTTAAGGTTCAGAAGTTCATGTTCCGCCGAGTTAGAAAATGCACTCATTTGTATTTCAATTTCGACGATACAGAAACTGTTTAGCTTATATTCAAGTAATTACCATCACAATCATTATGAATAGAGAGAGAGAGAGAGATTTATATGGGTCCTTGGATTCTTTTACTAGCAGCCATAAGTTGGAGGTAAATATTCAAACTCCAGATTCCATGAAACACTTGATGATCCTCACGTGTTTGCATCAAGCTCTTCCTGCCATACTGATACAGGCCATCTCATGAAACATATTTATCACAATGTATTTCTCCAGATGGACTATCTTCATCTCAACTGCAAGAGGGCTCTTCTCAAGGAACTACCTAAAATCTATCTACAGATTCAAGTCTGTGTAGCTAACAGACACAACTGAGAAGTAAGCAGCCTTTTTTTTTCAGAGTTCGAAGCGACGGAGATCTGGTGAGTTTGGGGTATTCAAACAAGAATAATGCTATTTGTACCCCTCTTGTAAGATACGACTTGAATCAGAGTGTGAGCACACACTTGGAAGGAGTCACCAGCTCCCAGTGAGCTCAACGGTCAGATAGAGCTTCTTCATAAACTTCTTCCAAAACGTGAAGACATTTATTTTATACACAAACTAGGCTCACACTCTCATACTCCAGATATAGATGATACACTCACCATTTCCATCTATAAGACCTGAACTTCCACTGCAGTACTGAGAAGCATGTTTTCCATTCATGGACAACTGTAGAAAATCTCCCTTCAAGCCATGGAAAAAGGGGTCAGCTAGAGGCAAAGGTGGGCCACAGAATGCGACGTGTGGGTATCGCGGAGTTCGACAGAGAACATGGGGAAAGTGGGTTGCGGAGATTAGAGAACCCCACAAGAGAACAAGGCTATGGCTTGGCTCTTTCGCCACGGCAGAAGAGGCAGCCATTGCATATGATGAAGCTGCAAGAAGATTATATGGGGCGGACGCTTACCTCAATCTGCCTCATCTGCGGTCCAACTTCAACCCATTCAACAAATCGCAAAAAATCAAATGGTTACCAACGAAGAGTTTTGTCAGCAAGTTACCTAATACTGGTCTGCTTAATTTGAATGCTCAGCCGAGTGTCCATGTGATTCACCAAAGGCTGGAAGAACTCAAGAAAACAGGGGTGATCGGCCACCAGTCTTCATCCTGCTCATCATCAAGTGATCCTAAAACCGGCATGCAACCAGTGAGCGAACAGCCTCAACTTGAAAGCTGTGAAGCCAAGGACAAAGATACTGAAACTTCTGGAAATAAAATAATTACCTCAGAGGAGAAGCCTCAGATTGATCTCAATGAGTTCCTCCAGCAGCTGGGCGTCCTGAAAAGACAGGATCAACCTTCTGCAAGTGATGTGTGTAAAAGTTATGTAGAAACAGGGCCTTCGATGAAAGACTGCACAGAGGAATTTGGGAACTTGACGGAAAAGAGTTTTAACTGTGACACTCAGGGAGAGATTGCTGGAGTAGGTGTTGATCTAGGACTAGAAGATACCTTTCAAGCACAAGATAATAGTGGAGAGCTGATTTTTCCGTCATCCATCTGGGACTTGTAGAAGAAGCAGGAATTTTTCAGCAGGTCAATACCACAGGAACACCTCTTAGGAATAGTTCATAGTTGCATGTATAACCACACAAGACATATAGTGAAAAACGAGATATAGATACCCCGCTAATATGGATTGCTAAGCTAATAAACAAATAGCTGTTTCCATTTAAAATGAAGAGGGATGGTATCTTACATCCACATTTAGAACCAACTACCGTAGTATCAAGTGACATGATCTATTCGACGAATGAGCATCTCTAGCTAACATGCTTCAGTTAGTTCATGGAATACAACCGTATATGAATTTTTAGGTTTATTCGCTACCATATTCTGAAGCACTCAAATATTCACCATTTCCTTCAAAGTACTCAATTAAACGCTTCAAGAACTTGTCACTACTAACTGTCTCGGTATCACAAATGATGCAGCATTGTCTTCTTGCTCGTGTAACCGCGACATTCATTCTCCGGCGATCACTTAAAAATCCAACCTGGAGATGGACCAAAGATTATTACAAGGAAATTAATCAATGAAGTTGGACCATTTTGATATCTAGGGATGAATCATCAAAAATCAGCAGTACCTCTTTCTTGGTGTTTGACCGGACCATCGAGATGATAATTGCTTCCTTCTCACGGCCTTGAAATCCATCAACTGTAGATATCTCCACATCTTTTAGCTTGTCATGCTTGCTTCTAAGCATCCTCAATAGGACAACCTGAAATAGCAGTAATGTACAAATCTACAATTGTATTTTGATCCCTAGAATACAGAGTTAGGAAGTAAAACTAATCCAAGCATGCCTGTGCTGCATAGGGTGTAATAATTCCAATGCTTGAAGCTTCAACCCCGCTGTCCACGAGTCTTTTAGCATGTGCTATGGCTACAGAAACTTCACCCTCGTTCATCGTACTATCTTCTTCATCCTTCTTCTCTTCCATATCACAACTGAAAATGTGGATTATGAAATTCATAACAGGGGGAAAACAAATGCAAGATAATGAAAGCTCGGAGAAATTGATTAGTTTGTTAATGGCGACTACATGACAACTTAAATTAACACAATGATACAAGAGAGTATACCCAGCTGTGTCAATGAGAAGAAGGGTTGCTTCCGTTGAAGATGACTTCTTGACGTCGTCAATATCGTACAAAGTATGAGCAGCAACACTTTGATGGGCTTTTACCTGTTGATGCAGAACGAAGAGTATTAAAGAAAAAAGCAAATAGACAAAGATAGATGGCTGAATTAAAGCCGAGTCATGGTTATGGAACTGTCAGTAAGAAAGGACTGAGGCTGGAAGAATAACGCTCACAGAACCGCAAGAAAAGAGGAAAGGACGAATGGGAATCTTATTCTTAATCTTTGTTTTTGGTTTTGTTTTGGTTTTTGGGAAGGGGAAGGGATAGGGGGGATTATAACTTATCTGAGTACCTTCCCGTCATAGAGCTCTTCAGATGACCAATTCATGATAAGTTCATGCATGCGGTACTGAACAGTTAGCATAGACATGATGTCGTCACCATACAAATCTGCAAGGCGCTCAAAGAGGGTTCTTCCTAATCCTTTCTTCTCAGCTTCAACACTCTGAATAGTTGGTGGAAGCTGGAGATGATCACCCGCTAATAAGCACCTAGATCCCTACTAATGCAATACCAGGTAAGTAGTCGCCTAAGTATAAGAATAATGTAGGAAACTAATAGAAAGGCAGGAACCCCTGAATTCTGTGATTTTGTTGTGTTCTGAGTCTTTTACAACAATTACCAAGAAGCCAGGTGAAAAAAAAAATTCAATAAGTCTGCACGACCATAAATTGGAATATTATCTAGACTATCTGCAGTAAAGCTTACTGAGACACATGGCTTGCACTTCCTTGGCAAGCAATCAACACTTGTTATCTTATCGTTCCGAAGAGCAGTTTATAAAAATTAATGCCACTTGACACTTTAACAACTAGATTTAGAATATTACCTTGAGAAGAGCAATCCAGCAGGCTATTTCTAATGCCTGGGCAGCTTCATCTATAATAACCAAATCAAATGAAAAGCCTTCCAAACTCTTCGAAAGTGCACCAGTCAATGTTGTTAATACCACATCTGCATTCTTAATGACATCGGTCACAGCCAGCTGCTGCCTTTTGCGTTCTTCTTTCGACAGAGTCTTCAGCTCCCTTCTAATATCCCTCTTAGTACTTCTATCTTTCGCTTTTAAAAGTTTAGAATTTAAGGTCTGTAGAAATTTGTCAGAAATATTAAGGTAGCATCAGCAACGCATCATATATATGTAAGTCTTAATAACTTATTCGTATTTTGTACCTTCATCTCTTTACGAATGTCATTTGCTAGTGCACTATTATCCCCACGGAGAACCTGTGAAATGTCGAAAGACAATATCATATATTCATGGATGTCACTTGATACATGACTTGTACTAATCAACTAAGTTACTTATATGACGAAAAGCACGCTTTCACAGCATAGAGAAGAACTTTTCACGAGAAAGAAGGATATGGAAGACAAAGTGAAGTGTGCAGGACACGAATGCAACTGTTACATGGGCAGGAAAGGAGAACAGACGGAATTTCCACAGTGCTTGGACGGGATCTTACGGAAAACAACTGAACATAAGGGTATAGCCCTCGATGACTGAGTAGAGGAGAGAAACAAAATAGTAGAACATAGAAAATAATAATAATAAGATGTGTACAAAGATGGAAGGAAACCATCAAGTATATTTGGCCGAGTCTTCATGATATACAAGATTTAGGAAAAGATGATGACATTTTAGATCATAAATGTTCCCTGGGGAGGAACAGAATACAATACCTGTGCATCCAAAGCACTATCTAACACTTGGGGAAGTAAGCGTGCAGGGTGACCCACTCTTACTAACTTAATTCTGTTGCAAATCAGGAAAGAAAATGAGTAGCTAGGACAATTAGAGAAAATTCAAGTGGTCTGACCAGTATTGGAACTCCTTTTCCAGTTTCCTTCAATTCAATATATTATATAACACAGTACTTCTGTGCTACTTGGTTGCCACTTAATATGAGCTCTACGGAATATTTCTCTGTCCTAAGAGTATTTGTAGGGAGGGTATACACTCAAAAGGTAGAAATGGCAAATTCCAACCTGTGAGGCACAAGTCTCTCCACAATGTTATCAACTGCAATATTGGAAGCAGCACAAGCAAGAACCTTCGATCCACGCTTCACTTCTTGTAAGATAATTTCGATAACAGTCGTAGTCTTCCCAGTTCCAGGTGGTCCGTGCAGCAAGAATAGGTCCTTGGACGATAGAGCCTTCGTTATAGCATCTTTCTTAAGGAAAAAAAGGATAACAATTTAGTTCGTAATTAATAAAACACCATCATGGTATTTAGGAAAGAAAGAAGTTTCTCATGCCGAACACGTGAATAAGTCTTAAAAGATAACAGTGAAATAATAAATTACAGATAATAAAATCAAACAATTTAATAATAGATCACACGTTTTGTCCACGTAAAGCATCAGAATTAAATCAAACGTGACAAAAAATACAAAATGAAGACTTAAAGAACTTCACACATAGCCTTCAGTGGAGAAATAAAACGCGCTAGAAATTTCTGCAAATGTTATAGTAGCCTCTTGTAGGACGATTGTGAAAATTGAGGTGTAAGAATAGGGGTGCAAGCTACTGATGACATAACAAAGTATATCTGCCCTTAAACACTTCTAATATCATTGCACCAACAGGGTAAAGCTAAGGTATACATGTAACGGTTTTCTCCACCTGGCTTGCCTATCGCGGTTAACATCTTGATTTCAGTTGGAAAAGGAAAAATAATGTTCTCCAGACATGATAGAAGTATATTGTGGCAAGATAATGCAAGACTGAGTTTCAGCAATAACCATTCCTCATATACATAGAAAAGGCAGGTACAAAAGACCTAAAGGCGGAGAGTCTGTCAGCTACAAACCTGTGAATGATCAAGGTTCGTATTTATAAAAGTGAACTTGAGTTCCTTCTTGGTCACTGTTGGTGGCCTCTCACCAAATAAGACAGGAACCAAGTCTGCTGCCGGACCCCTCTGTACACCTTTACTCAGCTGAATCAATGTTTCTTTCATCCTTCTGTATGTGACCTATAAGCAAACAAGGTCTGAAGATTCTTTGTGCTAAAAAATTGAAGTCCAATATGGTAACTGTTTACGGGCGTCTGAAGCCTAATCAGCATTTACTAAGAAAATTAATTCTTTCAGGAGGTTGGTTGAATATAAATTTTCGAGATCACTTACGGAAACTTAGGACGGTTTTAGGAAAAAAGTTGAATAATGTCCAGAGAGGATATTTGAATTTTTAGTGTCAGGAGAACTATTCCACCGATATCCCTGTGAAAGATTGCATCTCCCATGTATTTATAAATAGATAGATTACCTCATTTGCCACTTTTTCAAGGCGCAGTGGGCTATTTAACCCGTCTTCCGGTATATCATCAAAAGCAACAGTAATAGAGGAATCCTGAACCCAGACGACGGATTTACATTCGAGTTATAAATTTATACATGTATGGAAGGTTGGAATTGACAAGTTAACCAATACCTTTATTCTATAAACAACACCCTGTCCGAGTGGAGGAGAACCTAGATCAGATTTGTTTGGTTTCAACACCACGACGTCATGATTTCCAAACTGGCGATTGAACAGTGTTAGGATGGAGATATCAAAGATTCCAAACCAAGGAACTTAAATCACAATGCTGCATACCTTTCTAACTTATATAATGACTTATAAACAATGAACCATGTCGTTCGTTTACCTTGTGAGGGGGAAGCACATCTCCTTTATTAGATTGAAACTCAAGAAGAGATTTTCCCATTAGTCCTGTCTACATAACACACATTTAGAACAGACCATCCGGACGGCAAAGACATTTAAAAGTTAATATTACCTGAGCATCCACACACTTTAGATTCAGAATAGTGGACCCCTTCTTCTGAGCAGTTTCCAAACTCCTTGTTGCCCCCGAGGCCATTGAAAGAGATATCTCAGCTTCCTATAATGAGAATCATAAACGAGGATTTCTACTATCCAAAAAATGGAAGGAACATCTTGCAGCGTATAGCAAGAATGCTGCTTCTACGAAACCTATAAATACGCGATTTTTCATGACCTTCTTTATGAATAATTATCAGAAATCAAGTAACAAGACGAACAGTGTATTTTCCAACAATAATTGGAGTACAACAAAACACTATGGCAACAAGAACACATAACAGCAAGGTATTTAAATTTACACTCACATGAAATCACCGATTGGAAGAACAACGATAATAAAAAAACGACAACAATCAAGAAAAATAACTGAGTATATGATTTAAACCGCAGTGAAATTAATATGTTGCCACAGAGCAAAGGAGAGTGATTTGTGAGAAATGACTACTTTTTCCATGTCGATTAGAGGTGCCATGGTGGACACGAACTGTTCAAGGGTCACATCTCTATTGGAAGACTTCGTTTTCGAGCTCTTCCCTTTCTCTTTCTCCATCGCTGCAGCTGCAGGATGCACCGTCAGTTCCGCAGCTGAGGTTTACAAGGTACAACGCAGAGTTGGTGCAGACGCTGAAGGGTTGAATGAGTTTCCGAAATCTTTTGTAAAGATACTGCCACACCTAATATTTCGGAAAATGGGTTTCCGATCACTCGCCTATGGTGCTGTTAGCGCTCTTGCCTTTGATTTTCTTTACATTCTGCGGTTTCCTTTCACAACTACGTTTGGTACAATTATTGAATTACCAATTCTGATAAAGGTGTACGTGATAACCAGTGTTGAGTCCTACGCGCCTCCATCTTGAACAGTGGTGATAACTATGGATTATTGGGCTTTACTGCTCTCATTAGCCTTCATTGTTTAAAAGCTTAATATAAACCAAACTAAACCAAACATATTCAGTAAAGTCTCGCCCTTAGGTAGGGTCTGAGCGAGGTAGGATGTACGCAATCATACCTCCACCCCACAACAGGATGGAAAGATAGACTCCCAACTCGAAAAAAAATCATAATTTACTAATAAAGCGAACATAATAGGATACTATACAGAAGAAACAAATAAAACTGAAATACCTACTTACCCCAACCATACACTACATACATACCGAAATGGATAGATGCCTATGCAAATAACGATCAAACTAAATAACCAAATAACTATCAACCTAGAGATCAATAACTAAACAACTACTCTATATAGCCTTATATATATATATTTAACCGTACGGGCAGGTTCCGGTGACATGATTTTATACATGCATGCCACTAGGATTGTCCGTTGATGGAATTGGGCACATCGCTAGAAAGCTTATACATTGTAGATGAAAAGCCCCATGTTTAGTTTTGGTTCTGACGACTTCGTCGCCGGAATTTTCTAAAACCCTATTTAGGACTACTTAACCCTAGGAGATTTATAACCATCCGTTAAACGGTGATAACGTCGTCGGAATATCACCGAAACTTGAACATATTCAATTCTATGTATAAGCTTTCTAACGATGTGCCCAATTCCGTCAACGGGCAACCCCAGTGGACGGAATTGAAAATCATGTCTAAAATCCTATTTTTTTTACTGTCACTGAATCCTGCACCTTAACCGTAATATGACGTCTCCAACTCGTCCTATCAGAGATCGTGTCCTCGGAGAGGTTTAATTCTACTAGATCTAACTGAATCTGCTCGTCCTATGTTCTCTTAGGTCTCCCCCGACCTCGCCGGCCTTCGACTTGTAGTCCTTTGACTCTTCTGACTGGGTCGGCCAAGCTCCTTCTGCGTACATGTCCAAACCATCGCAACTTTCCTTTTCTCAATTTGGCACTTCTAGATGCGACCCCTAGTGTATCTCTAAATACCCCATTTGGGATCTTATCTAATCTCGTGCGACCACACATCTACCTTAGCATCCGCATCTCTGCCACTTCAAATTTCCATACATGTGAAATATTCATAGCCCAACACTCTGACCCATAGAGTATCGCCGGTCGTATAACCATTCTATAGAATTTTCCTTTTATCTTGAGTGAGACTTTTTTATCGCATAATACTCCAGTAGCTGACCGCCATTTCATCCACCCCACCCTTAGGCGATGGACAACGTCGCCTTCCACACCTCCATCCTTTTGTAAGATGGATCCTAGATATCTGAAACTATCTTTCTATTGGAGGACCTAGTTCGCAATCATGACTTTCTTACTACTTTCCTCCGTCTTATTAGCAAAGTTGCATGTCATATACTCTGTCTTCGAGCGACTCAATCGGAAGCCCTTAGCCTCCTATATCTCTCTCCAACGCTCTAACTTAACATTAACCTCCTCCTTCGTCTCAGCCACTAAGACAATATCGTCCGCGAACAACATACACCATGGTACTTCATCCTGCAGATCTTGAGAGAGTACATTCATAATTACTGCAAACAGAAACGGACTTAGCACTGACCCCTGATGCAATCTTATATCCACTGAAAAATACTTTGTTTCTCCTACTGGGGTTCGCACACTAGTCTTCGCACCCTCGTACAGATCTTGTATAGTCCTCACATACATCCAAAGGACCTTCTTGTTTTCTAAACATTCTCAAATAACCTCTCATGGTATAGTATCATATGCCTTCTCTAGATCTATGAAAACCATATGGAGATTCCGTTTATGTGCTCGGTATTTCTCCATTAGCAGTCTGAGGAGATGGATTGCTTCCATCGTTAACCTCCCTGGCATGAAGCCGAATTGGCTCTCCTTCACTCGCACTTCTCCCCGAAGTCTAAGTTCAATAACTCGTTCCCACAATTTCATAGTGTGACTTAGGAGTTTAATACCCGATAATTGCTGCATTGTTGCACATCACCTTTATTCTTATATAGTGGAACTACTACGCTACTTCGTCACTCCTCTGGCATCTTTCCTGTCGTTAGGATAACGTTAAAAAGAGTCGTTAGCCACTGAACTCTTATGTCTCCTAGACACTTCCACACTTCAATCAGTATGTTGTCAGTCTTTACCGCTTTCGCACCTCCCATGTTACCAAGGGCTTCCTTCACCTCATCTGCCGATATCTGTCTAACCACACACTGATTTATGGGTTGGTGCACCTCCCCATCCCCTACACAGATACTATACCCACGTGTCTCGTTAAACAATTTACTAAAGTATTGTTCCCACCTCTCTCTTTTATCCCCCTCTGAGAAAAGGGTTTTTCCTTCCTCATTCTTCGCTGCCTAAAAATTAATATCCTAAATGATGAACAAAAACTTATTAATCCTAATGATAAACTTTATTTAAAAATGATAACTAATATTACGGTGGCGAAACTGTCGAAAAACTAAAACCATAAATGATAAACTCAAACTCTGTAAACCCTAAATGCTAAATTTTATTTAAAGATGATAAATAAAATTACGGCGGTTTCGCCTCAGAAAAATTAAAACCTTAGGTGATGAACCCGAACTCTATAAACTCTAAAGGCTACACTTTATTTAAAGACGATAATTGATATTACGGGCATTTTGTCGCCGAAAAACTAAAATCCGGAACCTTATAAATCCTAAATGCTAAATTTTATTTAAGAAATTCTAAATATAAATACCTGTAAAAAACTAAAAATTAACCCGTAAAAAACTTAAAATTAACCCAAAATAAAAAATAATAAAATAATATGTAAATCAAAACAGTATCAAGTCACGTGTCAAATCGAAGCAGACGACGCACTGATCATTATAACGACGTCTGTTTCAACGAATGTTGTGCGATTTATCGTGTATGTTCGATTTTATAAAAAGTGAAATAAAGTAAAAAGATTGATCAAAATTATCCCAAAAAAGAAAAGGAAAAACGTGTCTAAAAAGTTTTGCTTCTACAAGGAAAACAATATTGTTTTCAGAATTGAAATATTCAACAGGAAGAAAAAGTTATTCAATAGGAGGACATTTAGCATCATCAGGATTTGGTTGGCCAAAGATGGGAAAGAAAAACACCTTCACTCATTCATATATAAACTGATACTACAATCCAAAATCACTCATCATTTCCATGCACACCAGCTCCAATCCTCACCTCACCTCAGCTCCAATTCAGCCCAGTAGCGTGCACAATCTATCTGGATTCTTACCGTACGTAAATGACAATAAGCCCCAACGGCATTGAACTCTTTACCACGGAGATTCATCAAGTTTTCGTCAATAAGCATCGGACATTTTTATTAATAAATAAAAATTTGAATTAAATAAAGTGCATGTCCCCAGCTAAACTAGTCCGATTAATTTTTAATGGAAATTGTTAGAGATATTTGTCCCATACCGATTAAAAGCATAGAAATCAACTAATATATAATGATATGTGGTGCTTCACCCTATTGCCTTGGTACCTTGGCTTTTAAGAGTGTAAGTCCACATTCATTATATACTGACCCACACGCACGAGCCCGAACCCACTTGGGTCGGGTCTGTCTCAAATTTCAACTTGGTATCGGAGCAGATAATGGTCTAACGACCGAAAAAAGATTCATGGGTCTTGATACACCTACCCACACAAAAAAAGAGGCACCCAATAACACAAGCTACAAAAAGGTCACGATTGTTGATGGACC
>JAOYMZ010000008.1:230218-253358 GCA_025802335.1 Pinguicula primuliflora
GTTTGGGGTGGGGGTAATGGGAGTGGCGTCAGCCACGGGTATTATCCTAGTTTTTTTATATACATAGTGTTATAACCATTTTTGAACATGAGTAATATATGATATTAGGACAAAGGACAGGACGGACCTACTATTTGGCCGACACGTCCTTC
Source organism: Pinguicula primuliflora (assembly GCA_025802335.1). NCBI lineage: Eukaryota > Viridiplantae > Streptophyta > Magnoliopsida > Lamiales > Lentibulariaceae > Pinguicula > Pinguicula primuliflora. Next base: position 230,371 of record JAOYMZ010000008.1, read on the forward strand.
AGTCCGGGTTCATTTTTACCACAAACTCTTTTTTTTTGAAAAAAAATATTCATTTTACCTAATAATTTTTTTTAATCCACTCTCAAATTTTTTCCGACTTTCCGCATTGATGATATCCATGTTATCGTTAAGTAGCCCGTGTCATGAACTGATAAAACTGGGGCATTTTTATAGAGTCATCACTCCAAAGAAATATTTGCGATAATTGAATATTTAAAGAGAACTGCTACACAGACTACCATAAACCGAAAAGTAAGACCGAATGTAAAGGAAAATACTGAAAAACCAGACCCTCAATAAGCACAGCAACACCTGGTCGGGGGTGGGGTGGTCATTTTCTTGGCTTTCGGTTTATGATTTCGGTTTAGACGTAGTACGTTTAGAGTTTCTCATATTTAAACTCTCAAACTTAGTTTAATAGACGAGTAATTTTTTTTTGTTATTTTTTTGAGCGGAATGAGATTTAACGCGATGCGATAATATACCGTGTTTAGTATACAAAAAGATATATGATTTTAGTGTATGATTTTGAAATTCCATGTTCATTAATAAAGATAATTTCATTAGAGTATTTCAAAATTTATGCGCGTTTAATAAACGGAAATGCTACTTTTACTCATACATTTCGAGTACACAAGCTAAAACGACGTCGTTTTAACTTAAGTGCACACATATATATTATATTATATTATATATATTTTAATATTTATACACTTAAATCAAAACGACGTCGTTTTGACTTAGAATAATGCTACTTGTACCCTCAACTTTGACACACTTTCATAAACCCCCTTATGTGGCAATCATCACAACCACACATTAAAAAATGAGTTTGGTTGTGTGTGTGGTTGTGATGGGTGCCACATAAGAGGGTTTATGAAGTGTGTCGAAGTTGAGGGTACATGTAACATTATTCTTTGACTTATGTATTCAATTGAGTACAAAATCTGTGAGCACGTTTAGCATTTTTGTTTAATAAATGACATTTACTTTTAATTAAAATGCATAAATTAAAATAATATAAAAATAATTAATTTTTCGATTTTTTCGTCAATTTTTCATCGCACTCGCCTTTCGAATATCTTCATCAATGTAGGAATACTCATACCCTGACCATGATGGGTAACTTGTTTCCAATTTCAAACCCGGTCACGACGGAAACTCGTCATTGTGTGAAAATTTAGAAATTGGTCATGATATCAAGTTGTTATCGAAAAATTTTAAAACCCAAAAAAGATAGTTTAAAAATGAAAAAAAACTTATACAAAAACTTTGGATCAGTTCTATTCTAGTCCAAAAATTAAAATTTATGCACTATTATTAATGGAAATTCTCGTTTTAAAGAAATAGTATCAAGAATTCTATGGCTAAGTTCTAATGAAAAGTTGTTTTTGATTTTAAGGTGGCTTTTAAAAAAATGTTTTTATAAGGAAGTTGTAAAGTATTTGCAGTGAGACTTTACTGTAGCAAAAGTTAAAAAAATAATGTGACAAAATGGATATAATACGGTGAAATTTTGGGGTATTTATGTATTATCGATTTCTATATGACAAAATTATTTTAAAAGTGAATTTTTAAATAATTATAAAATTGTCGCCGCCTAAAACCTCAAATAAACTACTCTAAGGGAGTTTTTGACTTTTGGGCCTTTGAGAGTTTTTACACCGTAAGTCAACCGTCAAAAGCCAAAATTACAAATATTGTAAAAAGGATTGAAAAACCAAATACTTTTCAACAACCAACCTATCTTGATCTATGATGATGCTCTCCAAAGCAGCAGCACTTAGGCACTGGGCTGGGCTGTAACTCGCAATGGCCGCTAAGCGTGCGCTTAGTTCACTCATACGGCCATCTAGAGCACAACGCCCCTCCAAACCTTTATAGCAGACTAATTTTTATATGTTTAACAGATGCAAGATCTTCCCATGGCGGTACAGTTGAGATATTTCTCCACTGCGCGACGGAGGATAGCGACGGCATTGTTATCAGATTCAGCAGCACGGAAGCATTTGTCCAAATCCCTATTCATCATCGTAATTGGCAGCAACGATGTTCTTGACTATTTCAACAACCGATCAGGCGTGTCGAACGAATATACTACTCAGCAATACGTGGACCTCATGGCCTCCACCTTGAAGAGTATAATCAAGGTATGAAATTGCCAGGAGTTTTTCCTGTTTATTGGAGTATAATTCGTCCCGATCTGAATCTGAATCCAGAAAATTTCAGGGGATTTACGGTCTGGGAGCACGTAAATTTACGGTGATCGGAGTGCCGCCTGTGGGTTGCACACCGAAGCAGAGATCCCTGACCGCCGCCGGAGACTGCAATAACGCGATGAACGCAATGTGCCGGGATTTCAACGGCGAGATCCGAGAGTTACTTCCGGAATTGAAGTCGCGCCTCACCGATATTCAGTACACCTACCTCGACGCATACGGCGCCGTTAGCAAGTTCATCCAGAACCCAGGGGCTTACGGTATGTAATTTCACATGCGCATTTCATCAAACACTCGATGCTCTTTCGACAATTTGTTTGTTTTCCCAGGTTTTCGTGAGACAAAATCGGCGTGTTGTGGTCTCGGCAAACTTCGGGCTGAGATTCCTTGCACGCCCATCTCCATGTTTTGCCCCAACCGCAGTGACCATGTTTTCTGGGATATTTACCATCCAACGGAGGCGGCTGCTCGTACTATTGTTGGCATACTTTTTGGTGGATCCACTGAACATGTATCGCCACTCACGATCCAGCAACTCATTGCTGTATAAATTTCTTTACCTTGCATGTAACTCTCATCCATGGAGGTAGGTAAAACCAAAGGAGAACAAAAAATTACAGGGGAACAATTGCGTGTGAAGAGCAATATTTGCGTTCGTGCTGATTTGTTCACATCAAGTGAAAATTATGTAGGCAGAAATCAGAATGGAAGAGTGAGGCGAAATAGAAAATTTGGAATTCATAATTTCGTTGGAATATGGCGCAGCTGTCTTTTCCAACTAAGGTCGTAAGCCAATTAATAAAAATATGGAAAATATATTTACGCAGTTTGTTAAACTCAGCTGAAATACACTGATGTCGTTGCCCAATAATAACAAAAAAATTTATTGCGGTGAGCGTGGATCGAACACGCGGCCTTCAGATCTTCAGTCTGACGCTCTCCCAACTGAGCTATCCCCGCATTTTGTTTCTGTGGAAGTAAACAATTTCTAAGAACTGTAATATCACCTAGGACATGCATAAATCAGTTAGTATTAGAAACTTCACTTGTGAATTCAGAATTTTGCAACCATATCCGATTGTATGCCTCACTTGTCTCACTCACGTTCGAGAAATGAAAAATGATGTGCCACACTTCCATCCACATCGGCCTTAAATTTAAGTGGAATTAAATTTTCTATATTTTTCACATGTTCTCACGTCAAACCTTAGCCACAGGCCCCAAAGTGTGAGTCCCATTTTCAATTCACTGGCCCTTTCACTAGACTTAGGTCCAGAGGGTCGCGCCTGAATTCTAATTTCATTCAATTCACTATTTCATTGGGTGTGGAGGGCATTATCCAATGGGCATGGGGCAGCTCTAGGATGGCTTCTCTTGAAATTGGGAAAGTGGGTCCGGCCCAATAACCGGTGTCATGGCCCCCGTAAGAAAAGCGAGCCAGATTGTGATTTTTTAGGTTCGGATCTCGTATGTGTGGGTGCGCGTGGGGATTAATTTAGTAGGAATGTAATATCCTGCTCAAAACCCTGATATCAAGTTAATTAGAGTACCCCACAATTCTTTTATAAATTACTCTTTCTAGCCTTACGAAACCGGTGTGAGACAAACAATCGGGTTTCTCAACACTCCCCCCTCAAGTTCGGCTAGGCAAGCTCTGTCGTACTTGAGCACCTCACACCATAACAACATAGTAGAAATAAACGGGTCTCTAACCTGGGTGCTCCAATACCATCTTGATTTCTACTTATCCTGATTATTAGTGCACATAATAAATGCACAAAAAGTATTAGAAGATAATTCTGCAGGAAGGTTTGTAAACAGTTTAAGAGCGACAGCTTTGGGAGAAATGTAGGGCACCCATTAGGTGTTATACACAAGTTTCTATTGGGCTCAGCCTAGGTGGCCCAATACTGTACATCCACCTATACAAATCACATAGGATGTATAATACAACTCAACAATTCAAAACTCGCTTTCTTCCTGGATGCAGAGCACCTCTATTTTCATTTCCATTCAAGCTGCTTGCATTTTGATTCTCAATATACCCTCCACAATATGGAGTGAGGGAGAAAGACCCAAGCCCGTCTTGGACAGAAGATGCTGAAATGGAGCAAGGGGCAATGCTTATGTGAGCAGATCAGCCAGTTGGTATGTTGTGGAATGTACAAAGGCAACACAAAATCAGCTTTGTATGAATCTCGAATAAAATGACAATCCATCTCAATGTGTTTTGTTCGCTCATGAAACACTAGATTTGCAACCAGATGTAGGGTTGCTTGATTGGCACAATGTAGGGGAATCGGCTGAATCAATGGTACTTGAAGCTATTGTAGCAAATAAGAGAGCCATTTCAACTCACATACAGTGACTGTCAGGCTACGATATTCAACCTTAGTTGATGAGCAAGCAATGACAGTCTGCTTCTTGGTTCACCAGGAGACTATAGCTGAGCCAAGCTGGATGATAAATCCATTGAGGGTGCGTCGGGAGTTAGGGTATCTGCCCCAATCAGAGTCAGAGAAAGCAGTGAACTGAAGGTTGTTCTATTTGGGCAGAAAAAGACCTAGCCCAGGGCATCCCAGTAGGTATTTCACAACATGGAGGGCAGCAGTCCAGTGATTTCCTTGTGGATCACTCCTATATTGACTATGCTGCTGTGTAGCATGGCTTATGTCTGGTCTGGTGAACCCCATATACAATAAACAGCCGATGGAACTGCGATAGATAGATGCATCAGACATGAGTGTGGATGTATTTTGATTGGTGAGCTCGAGATCGGGTGGAAAAGGGGTGGTGGTTGCCTTAGCCCCTTCCATGCCAAGGTCTAATATGATGTTAAGACAATCAGGGGTGCTATATACCACAACTCCCAAACGCATACACGACCTCATGACCATGACACATGCACATACATACACATGTTGGTACGTGGGGCCATGGGCTTAATTCGGTCGTGGTATACAGCATTTCACCAAGAATGTAGTGCATTTGTGTGACATATAGGCCCTGCGAAGAATGAAATAGCTATATGCCAAGATAGTAGTTCGCATCCCCTAAATCTTTAATGCTGAACTAAGCATCTAGATACTATTTGATACATTCAATTGCCTGCGGTGAGTTGCCAGTTAATAGGACATCGTCAACATATACGAGCAAAGCCAAAAAATAGTTGTCCCCTTGTAGAGTAAACAAGCAGTGATCATGGCTAGATTGGCAAAAACCATAACTGATGTGGTGTGCGGTCAGTTCTTTGTTCCAATGCCTCGAGGATTGCTTCAGGCCATAGATGGAGAGCTTCAAGAGACATACTTGGCAAGGTGGATCACAACAATAGTCAGGGAGTGTGTCCATATTGATTTCTTCATCCAAATACCCATGAAGGAAGGCATTGTTGATTTCGAATTGTAAGATATCCCAGCCTCGTTCAATGGCAATAGTGAGGATAATTCTGATTGTTGTATGCTTAGCCACGGGGCCGAAACTCTCATTGTAGTGACAATCCTCTAGCTGACTATATCCCTTGGCAACAAGCCGAGCTTTGTGACAAGAAACGCTGTCTTCAGGATTGTATTTTGTTTTAAATACCCATTTGCACCCTATGGTGCGTTTTCCAGACGACAGGATAGTTAAGGTTCATGTTTGATTGCTCTCAAGTGCATCAGGTTCAGTTCACATAGCTTGAACTCATTCTGGTGAGTTCTTTGCTTGTGAATATAGTCTAGGCTCAGGAGAATCAACTGAGGAAAGGAAACGGGAAGCAACTGAAGATAGATTGGACATCTGGAAATTAGAATGCCATTTGGGAGCTTGTTTGGCTCGAGTGCTGACCCGTAGGGGTGTTGTTGGCTCAGCCATGGTAGAGCTTGAAGGGGTAGTAACTGGATGAGAATTTGGGAGCAATGTAGGTTCATCTTGGAGTTGATCAGAAACATCTGCAGATGGAGATTCTAAACCGGACTCAATATCAGGAGTGAATTCAGAGGACTCAATTGATGTGACCAAAGGTCGGGGCATGGCTGCTGGTGGCGAGACAGAAGTAAGATGATCAGGATTATTAGCAGATGACGGCATAGAATGGAAAGGAAACTGAGTCTCATAGAATTTTACATCTCTAGAGACAATGAGTGACATTGTCTCCAAATTATACACCTTATACCCCTTGCTCAACCAAGGAATACCCCTTTGAATGCTCTGGATTCCAGTTTAGCTCGATGCGGTGCTGTAATAGTGCAGTAACACAGGCACTTGAATACTTGTAGAAGTTTCAAATCTGGAGCCACTCCAAATAACATCTCATGAGGACTTTTCCATCCCAACACACAAGATGGCAGTCTATTGATGATACAGGCAGAAGCTAACACCGCCTCCCCCCAAAACCACTTTGGTAAACTGGCATGGAAGAGTATGGCTCTTGTCATCTCCAGAGGTGACGATGTTTCCTTTCAACAACCTATTCTGCTGCGGGGAATGAGGAACACTTTTATGATGATTCCCTTCAAGGAAAATAGATTTCCACAAGGTTGATTAATGAACTTTATGCCGTTATTTGTTCGAATAACTTTAACCTTCATCTGAAATTGTGTATGAATCATGCGGAGAAAGTGTTCAATAGTCCCAGCGACTTCAATTTTAGACTTAAGATGGAAAAACTAGGTTGCTCGCGTAAAATCATCCACGATCATGAGGAAATAAGACACACCATTAAGTGCATGCAAAACATACGGTCCCTATAGATCCATGTGCACAAGCTCAAATGGATGTGTGGTTTTTGTGATATGAATTGGGAAAAGCAACCTGGTTAGCTTAGTCTTGTGACAGGCTTCACAAACTGTGAGTAACTCAATGGATTCATTTATGTCAAAGAGGTGTTTAAGCAGGCTTGAAGATGCGTGTCCGAGACGAGCATGCCATAAATTTTGATCATCAAAAATAGATAATTGAACAAAATTGTTTACATAAGTACTATTACGGGTAGAGGGATTCAAAACATGAATTCTAGAGCAGTTCAAAAGCTTTTTGTGCGGCAGAAAGACTGGCTTTTTATGCGGTAGAATGAGACTGGACTTGTCCAGAACATAGAGACCCAAAATCTCTCTCCCTATAGCCACTTCATTGGTGCTCAGGTCCTGTAGGAGGCAGAAAGAGGGGAAAAGATGATGTAAATATTTGAGATTTTGGTGAGACTACGGAAAGTCAGTTGAAGCTGAAAGATGGAATACGAAGAACATGATGCAGTACGATCTTGGCACTCAGGCAACGGTTTCCCACATGTTTAACATAAGAAACAGTTGCTTCAGCTTGTCTGACTCTCAAATCAACCTTAGCAGGCTTCACTTGATGCAACAATGTGAGATTATTGCACACATGACTGGATGCACCAGTGTCGATAATTCAATCATCAGTATTAGGAAAGATGAAACAAGGGCACGAGAAGATAGCGTGATACCTGAGTAATCAAGTTCCTCTATAGCCACAGATCCAGGGTGCATGACACCTTTCGGTGCACGTGAGAGCTCCTCGAATTGTTTCAAAATACCAGGCATGTTCTGAGGAGTGTTGAGGACTATAGGCGATTCCTCATCCATAGGTGTGAGGGCCACAACATGAGCATGTGCATATTGGCCCCGAATTCTCTTCCCTTTACACTTGAACTCCTTCAAATGTTGGCAGTTTTGCACTGAATGTCCCGAGACGTTATAGTGATCGCATGTTTGCAGCTTATAGCATCCAGTAGCAGTGTGGCCGGGGAAGTTACAGTACCCGCATCTGATTTTGTTGTTTCTGTTTCTCGAAGGTACATTCCTTCCAACACGGGCCAGAGAGTTATTCACAGGTCTTGGAGACCATTTCTGTCCGTACCACCAGCAGCTAGTCGATATGGCCTGGCAGTTGTTCTAGCTACTTGCAGGGCTCCTTGATCAGTCATCTTACAGATTAGCAGAAATGCAGCGTAAGAAGTATGTGAATAGAAGAGATATAGATCGAGAAAACATTATAGCTCTGATACCATCTTGAAATCGAGAAATCGGGCCTGGACCAATAACCAGTGTCACGGGCCCCCCGTCAGAAAAGCGAGCCGACCGTGATTTTCTAAGTTCAGGTCTCGTGTGTACGAGTGCGCATAAAGGTTAATTTAGTATAAATGTGAATATCCTCCTTAAAATCCTGATATCAAGATAATTAGAGTATCCCACAATTCCTTTATAAATTACTCTTTCTAACCTTACGAAACCAGTGTGGAACAAACGATCGAATTTCTCAACAGCTTCAAGTTCAAACTCTTCGGCCTAGGCTCTCGAGCATGAGCCTCAGTTTCATACAATTTGCTACTTGAGTGGACCATGAGGCCTAAGGCCTCAATCTTGAGTCACAATTTAATTCAAATCCCCACTTCACTGGGATCAACGGCCTTGCCCCGCGGATGCGCGGTCAGCCCTAGGCAGGCTTCGGACCCCGGGGGCTCGGCCCTCACACGTGAGTCCCAATTTAATTCAATTCATTCGTTCACTGGACCCTGAGGCCTAGGTCACTCTTCATTATAAATGAACACACGATTTAGTGAGATAATTTTAAAAAAATCTATTATAAATATATAAGAATTGAGTATGTGAAATTTTTTGTCCCAACTATATTACTTTTTTTGCTATGCTTCTCCTTTCACGGCAGTGTAGCAGTATCAAATACATTACTTCTGACATCATACCAACCACCGTATAATCCTACACATATACCATCCATTTCTAACAAAACTTCACAGAAAACTCGTAGTTATGATTATGAACACGAGATTTTTACCATATCAACAATTATGTAAGCAGGCTACACGCTAGGTCAATTGGGAGACTGAATGTGGTTGAGGAGGAGAAGGAAAGATGTCTTCAAAGAAGAGTTTCAGATTTCCACTGAACGTATCAAATGCAAGCATCTTTTCCACCGCATCCTGAAAATTAATTTGCACATACTTCAGGCATGGCTTCCAAGCGGAACTCAACGGATTCAATAAAAAATTGTGAGCAATACAGAATAGCGCACCCTATATTGCTGATCATGAGCATGTATATTTTCATGGGCGAGTCTGCCAACATTCTGGTTATCGCCACGGGCAAATACGATCGATGCTGCTCTCTTTATCACGTCTTCAGGAACTCCTACAGTAATTTTAGCATTGCAATGTGTAATCAGAATAGTACATAAAACCTGTGGTGATGCTTATGTACAGGAACTCCTTTTTTAGCATCATCTCTGAAAGATACCTGCGAGCAGTGCGCAGTGCAGTCCTGAAAGACAAAATGCGTTTTCAGAAAGCAGAAATGAGATAATGCGATATTCGCTTTAATAGAAAGCTCAATCACTCACCATAGCTGAGATGTGCAATGCCAGGCACCAACCTAAATAGGCACAAAATAAGTTGCTCAGTAATGGTTATATTCGCACTCAAGAAAAGCTAGATTTCTTAAGTCGCCGTTGTGCCGACATTTTATACAGTATAAGGTCTATAAAGACATAATATCCATCAACTTGTGGACATTTTGGTTTCCCATAGTCAAAGAAGCATGAATTACCGGTATAAAAACACAATATCTTCCACTTGCGTGCGTTTGTCTTTTGGGCTTAGCACACTCATGGTGTAATAGTTGATCTTGTTTGACTGCAAGTATTGTGAGACACGGATATAACACATTATAACTCAGCAATCAAGTCGTGATATATGCGAAATGTGAAACCGGACCAAAAAATAAGCTACCTCCAGTAAATAGCCATTTTCAAAGATCTCAGTGAGGTGAGTTGACAGCATCACCTGCAGTCAGAAATTCCTAGTATGTCAAACAAAGAAAGTGTTCAAAATAGGAGAAGAAGAATAGATTGCAGGATACTGCACAGAGCCCACATATTATTCATATAATTACTAAATTCGACATTTGCTCTTCCAATAACGAAATTCAGTAACTCAGTTCATATTCCCATATACCTTGAAAAATTATGTTAATCCATGGCCTTAACTGTTATAAATTTCAGTATTTCTTCCTGTAGTGAAGATAAGAATGGCTCAATAAAAAAATTATGTGAGTGAATAATTCCTCATTAAGCGTAAATGATTCTTGGCTGTACTTATTTGAACAGAACTTTAGCAATCAAATAACAAAAGCAAGAAATATTTGCTAGAAAAACTTTTTCTTCAAGGATTTTGAGCTCCCTCAGAGTTCAAAAGAACAGTGAATACACTCTTCCAATTAACCCAATTTCACAATCTTTTCTCCATGCACAGATTCTGGGTTCATCACATAATATCGATCAAAATAGGCTACAAGTCAGGTTTTATTGAAAATAAAATTGGAACTGAATAAGATGGATTTCAAATAAAATTAGAACTCAACAAACTGAATAAGATGAATCTCAAATAAAATTAGAACTCAACCTTTGTCACTTTTGAAAGGCACTACCAGTGAATTACCTTTGGAGAATTATCACAAGAGGCAAAATAATTTATGATCCCGCCAAGAAGACCAATCCCATCTGGAATTGATATATGAAACATGTTAGGTAACGATGTAGCAAAATTGAAGTACTGCAGACAACCACGCTCATTGTGGTCAGAGAAAGCGCTGGGCGGTGCCTGAGCGGTCGGCGTCCACTTAGCGCCTAGGCGGCCTAGGCACACGCTTAGTCGCACCTAAGCGGGTACTTAGGCATCATTCGGGCAGGGCGGAGGGCGACCGCCCAGCGCTTAGGTGACGCTTAAGCGGGTTAGACGGCCTACTTCTCTAACAGAGATTGTAGCTAACCTTCAGTCAAAGTCCCTTTTCCAAACTCGTCCACCAAACACAGAGACAAAGAGCTTGCATGCCTGAAGTTAGATGCAAGTACATTATGAACAGAAAGATTTGTAAATGAGTTGTTTGTAGTTCCAAACAGTACTTCATCCAGACATAAGTGGCAACATCATTTTTTTCCCGTAAGTTTATAAGTGACAACATCATGGTTCATCAAAGCAGATAAAAAAACGAGGAATGAAATGTGACTTCCTTGAGCGTTCCTCACTCTTTGATATTCTGAAATACCTTAACATCATAGCAACTTGTTGGAGGTCAATCATGAAAGTCGATTGCTCAGCAGTCATAAACTTGCTTCCCATTGCACAGAATATCCTATTTAATAGGTAACGTTGTTATCTTCACTAGACACAATTAGTCTCTGCATTATAAAGATGATCGCAAGAGAAAATAAGAAGCAATAGCACCTGTCCGTCAAACCCACTGTAGCAGCTTCTGCTGGCACAAAACTTCCAATATGGGAGAGGAAAACTATCAGCGCTACCTGAAACATTTATTTAAATCTAAAGAAATCAGAGTATGATAGTGGAATAATGACAAGAAATCATATAGAACCATGTAGTCTATGAATTAATGATGAAGAAATTGCCATCAACATGGAATATCAGAACATTTGTAGCTTTGGCAGAACACCTTCAAAGAAATGCACTGTACTCGGTATAGTTGCAGTAGTATAACAACAAATTTCAGCAATACACCTTCACTTGTCCAATTACTTTAACTTTGAAGCAAAAATTCCACTTATTGTATGTATCATGTGGATAGATCTTCATAAAATTCTGGGAGGACTAAGACAACTTCAAAAGGTGTTAAAACCTGAAAATTTTGGGTCCTAAAGAAAATTGTAACTGTTCTAGAAAACGGAAGTAAAGGTCAATTCTACAAAACGGAAGTAAAGATCAATTCTAGAAAACGAAAAATATAAATATAATTCCAGTCCCAGACATTACACCAATAAATAAAAGAATTCCTGACGTTTCAGTTATCTTAAAAAACCTGCTTTATATAGATACTTTTCCCAGAGTAATTTGGCCCAGTAATGATGTTGATTGTTCCTGCATAGGAGAAACCCAAAGCATTATTAGCCATTGGGAATCTTTGTATCATCCAGAATATGCATGGCAAGGTCTCTGATGATCTAAATTAAGTAAAGGTACCTCGGTTATACGTACCTTCATCCACAATCTTGGTATCATTAGGAATAAATGTATCAACTGTCATTTCCTGCAAAGCATGCCTGACAGGCAGCACAAAGATTCAAGATATCTTCTGAATACGCTGTTGTATACCCAATATGTTTACTTTATTGTGTAACTGTTCAAACCTTCCATTTTTTATATCAAGCACGTTGTCTGGTGTCAAAATAGGCCGGACATAGTTGTTCTGTTTGGCAACCAGTGCTAGTGACAGCAAACTAGATGTGAATCACAGATCAGAGACGGGGCATTTAGAAAAACATAAAAAGACGAAGCAGGGTAATGGAACTTAAATGGAATGAGTTCACTAACCAATCAAGTTCAGCTACAAAAGTGACAGCTTCGAGTAAAGGAACAGAGAATTCAAGAATATGCACAACAAGGTCTCTGGTGATTTCTCTCTCCATGTCTAAAAAGATATGAAATAAAAGAAAGATAAAGAAAAGGCATTTCATACAATAAACACAAGAAAATCAGAAGAAATGTGCTAAACAAAAATTACACGCATAAAAGGAAGAAAATTCTGCACGGAAGAGTTGGGAAATAGTTCTGATAAGGGGAGGGAATATGTCTGTCAAGTTATATCTGTATAGGTGGGCTTAAAGGTTTTCTGCCATGTCTACTTATCTTGTACGAGGAGGAATCACTACTTTGCAGGAACCCAGAAACTTGCAGATAAAAGAAATAGAACTAATTACATCATGTTTTGTTTCATGAATGAAGAAGTCTTGAATAGACTTACAATGGGAGGGAAAACTCATCCTCCGATTAACAAATATAAGGGAAAATGGAAATTACAAATCTGCGAGATTTAACCAGAATTTGAAATCACAACATCCTACTATAATAATCAAAACAAGGTACCTTTTTTTTAGAATAAGCAATTACAACAAGAAATTTTGATGGTCAGTTTCTGAATAAATAATTCTTGACAGCTTACCCAAGATTTTGTGATAGATATCTCCAAGAACCTCATCCAATTCCCTTGTCTTTGCAGTGTGATAGAAGAATTTCTTGGAGTCCTTATCTTCATCTGAGAACTATGATTTTTTTACAAATTAAAGTGCAGACGATCAGAATATAATCCCTATGCACGAGATGATAAAAAGGAGATTTAAACTGTTGAAATTTACGGATTTATACACTTAAATGAAATTGCAATAACTTCTTGCAACATTACCAAGTAAAACCAAATGTATGTGAACAATAATGTAAGAAAATGCGAGTCTACTTTCTGCTCCATTGGTGTTTTAATCGATTTATTTTCATCATTTTCTAAAGCAATGGAAACTATTAAAGTCACTATTCCCATCAAAAAACACTAATTTCTATTATGGCAGTCATTGTAAGACTCGGTAAAAATAATGGAACCTGACAGTTTAAGGTTTTTTCACCAAACAATACACAAATTTCACCTAAACAAGCTCATTGGCCCTTAATACCAATTCTCCACAAAAACAAATTTAAACCTAAGCGCAAATCACTAAATATATGAGTGTGGATCAAGTTGATTAAAATAAGCACAATAAACACACACTATATAGCTACTAAATTGAATATAACAGACTAGTGTGAATCCACTAACTTCAGAAAACAATGAATAATAATTACCCTTTACTAACATGAAACAATACTCTTCTAGTATTAGTCAACGGTAGCACTTAAGCAGAATTTTCAAACAATATCAACGAATTGATTACACTTATCTAATGAATATATCAACCTTAAAAGGAAGAACAATGGAGTAACAGAAGCTTCTACGTACAATAGCTACAAATATCTCCAATTCAAAACAAATAAGATGTGCTACAAGCACAATTTCCCAACCCACATCCAAGGAATATCCAAGACAATGTAAACAATCCTCGAATCAAATAATAGTGATAAAACCATAAAATTTATTTCAGCAGGTAATGTGCAGCAATATTCTACTAACAGAGCCAAATCTACAATAGTTCGAAGGTTTCCAGCAAGTTGCTGAAGAACCAAACACAGAAAATAAAGAACACAAGAGACGAGGTCGAGAGAATTTCTAAGTGCAGAGAGAAGTGAAATTAAAAAGTTTATATGGTGGGAGCTCCACCGGGTTTCCATAGCTCAACATGGACATAGCTTGAATCTAAAGATTAAGATGAACCACGGCCTCACCCCTTGTGATATTTACAGTTTTTCAAACGAAACTTGACGTGCATTACAGTTTTTTGTAGATCCAAACCAATTTTTCTCAACATAAACTTTCTGACTTACAGCAAATTCGAAGTCCTGAAGTTTCTCTAGAGTGTTATCATCAAGTCTTTCTTCGAAAATGCACATCAAGTAGCCTGCATCAGATATAAAAACTGAGACATTTCAAGCTTGGCAAACTTGTTATTCATTACAAGATCAAAACAATAAGAAAGAGAAAGACCCACCTATTTGACGAATGCATACGATACAAGGAATAAACTTCTCTCTAGATAAATGAGGCAACCTTGCAAGTTCCGAAGATGAATACTGTAGAGCCAGGTAACTCTATATATTATTCTGAATTATTATTTCACGGTTTCAGTAAAAAGATATCAAAAAACCACAGTACCTCTTCCAAAACGTCTGGCAATTCCTCATATATTTGCCTCAGCTCATCCAACTGCATGGATTAAAGGATTCAAAACATTGCAAACTGGCAAGTCACTAGAAGGCCTGCAACAGTATAAAATTCACGCAAGTTCTACTTTTTTCATTGTAGTAAGGATATCTCACCTCTCCACAAACACCCTCTTTTACAATTGTCTCGTAACCCTTGTCTTTACTTCGATCCACATCAATAACTTCAATGATCTACAAAAAGTCACCAAAGAAAAAAGTCAACAAATTAAGCACTGTACGACTACATTAGGATCAATAATCAAGATGTGAGGAAACTGCGAGAAATCATTTATAATGGATTGCACATAGGACGAAAGCTGGCTATGTAAAGAACAACTTTTGCATATTATATCCCTTCACTAATCAGTTGAAAATCGTGCAAGCTTGAACAGTAGCGTATTGAGACCACATTTTAGTACAAACAAAAACCCAAATTAAAATTTGGTTTTGAGGAACCAAAAACTGATTAAGATGCTCAATTGTCTCAGTATAGTTATATTAGTGGAAGATAAAAGTAGAAAATATATGCTACCCTGTCACTCTTACGCCCATATCGAATGATGTCTAATATGGCTCAAAGGTTCCAAACACATACATTTATTTTGCACTTTAAAAAGCTACAATATAAAAAAAAATCTGATTGGCATGTTTAACCACGAAATAGGTGAATAAATCGGTAGATACCAGTTCATATACACAAACCAGATCCGTGGAGATGTAAAGGCTAGCCTGCAACATATTAGTTAATGCATTATATAGAAAAAATAATTGCCAAATTACATAAATTAACAATTTAGCAAAGAATGATAATAGAGAAGTATAGTATGCACGAGAAGAAACAACAACCGTTAACAGTCATACCTTGTCAACGATATCCAAGTTTAAGTGATTTATCTGCTCATGAAGTGTTCCAGATATGCCCACTTCAAATATCTTGTTTATGTGGAGTAGAGAGCATATGCTCTATAAAACAGATTTATCATTGCTTTACACTTGAAAAGAATAATGATAATTATAAAAAGTGGAAAACAATGCAAACGAAAAGCACTAACAGTAATCAAAATTTCACCATCGAGTTTTAAATTCCTCCAAGGTATGAAATGTGTTCTCGGCTTCTCGCCATATCCATTGCATTGAGCATACATTTTTTGCTTGAATAATCTTATGATTTCGATAGGTGGAAGTTCATCTCAGATTTAATGATAAAAAGGTCCACGAGAATTCAAGCTGAGGCAGGAGGCATGGGAAAGAAAACCAATAATTTCACTGCTTTTAACACTAATTTACACATGTCTCACATCTTCTATGCCTATAATCTTAATGCAAGATACTCTCTTGAAGTTTTCCCTTATTCCTATTTCCTACAGAGATATATACATGCAGCTCTTGGTAGCATTCATGTTAGCTTCAAGCGAACTCCATAAATACCCATCAAGTGCTATAAGTGGGCAATACAACTCGCTGATCCAAATCTTAAACTATATTTAAAATTTTCAACCATTGCAGACAATGACAGTTGCAAACTATAAAAACCTCCGTAAAAAAAGGTACAAAACCGAAAATAAGAATTTCAGGCAGAAATTAACGGGGGGGTTTAATTGCAAAAGCATAATTACTTACCTTCAGAAGAGCAGTCCAATCAGCACTCGTAAAGACAGAACCCGGAGAGTTGATTTTCTTTATCAAATTCAAAGATAAATAAAAAGCAGAACAATATACTCAGTTCAATTGTTAAAAAAATCATGTGAATCAATTATATATGAGAGAACGTAGGAACGTAGAGATCATGCAAACGTAACCCCCTCCACCCAGGGTTCATGATACATCATTAATGCTACGCCCAGTCAGGAGTGCTCAGAGAAGATTTTTGAACCTTGAGCAAGTACGGAATGTCTTTCACGGATTTGAGAGTTTGACGTAAGGAAACCATCAACTCATCGGCACAAAGAAAGAAAGATATCTTTGTTTGTTGAGAATAGAATTTCAAGTATCTCTGAATAGGATTAGAGTTAAATAGTGCTAAAAAGAAGGCATAATTCGTATTGAAGAACAAATGACATGTCACTGCATTAATTGAAAAACATTTTCATGCAACCAAAAATAGATGCTAAGTTCTAAAATTATACTCAACTCCCTCTAAATAAGCATCTTTTCATCGGTCACGCCATTTCAATTTCATGCAACACCTACTAGTTTGGCCACACGCCTTAAATCTTTTATCCAAAATTAAGTAAAGCAAAAATGAATTTGCACGGCAAGGATACAGCATTAAGACGGTTGTTCAACTTCTCAAGGTCGAGTATAGGCCTCAGGAACCAATTCCTTTAAACAGATATTTAGATTTAGTGAGAGAAATATGGCAGGAGCAGACAAGTATAACTTTTGGAAGTAAATTCACCTTAACATGCGTCTGCCAATTGGCGTTACACACTGAAAAATTGCAGAAATGTTATTCCCTTTCTTTCAGTTGAATTATAAGAAACAACCATCTCAACAATATAAATACTGAAGCTTCACATGACCTTATTCATCATGCCAAATAGTGAGAACCTGCAGCAGAAAAAATACTGAGCACCTCTGAAAAGCAAGTCCTCAAGGAAATGTTATGCTTTTCCCTATTCCTTTATTCAACTCATGCTCATGGCCTGAGCGTTCACATAAATAGAAGATGAAGAGTGCAATGTGCATTACCCTTCCTTTGCTCTACCGATGCCCATATGGCTTGGATGCTTGTCAGTTTGGAATATTTGTAATGCCTCATGGGCAATAGAATCAACTTTGAGAAAATTGTGTCTTATTTTTCTTGTCAAGGTTCAACAATTTAGTTAATGGCATCAGCTTTCCTAGACAAATAAAAAATGCATGCAGAAGAAAGTACTCAATGAAACTGGATTAAATAGACTAAGAAATCTTGGAGATACAGCGGAATTTCAGAGAGTGAATTGATTGCTATTGATGCAATCTCACTCTCCTTCTGCTCAATAGCGTCTATCCTCTCATTCTCTAATATGGCAAGAAGCCCCCCACAAGCACGAACTTGAACTTCACTCCGGACGTCCATCATGGAACTAAGCTACAGGTAAGAGCATGCTCATAAAAAAGTAATAGGAATAGGAACTGGTGTATGCACGCTTACAGTGTATATGAAGGATTAGGATAGAGAGAAGAACGCCAACTGGTTTTGCAGACATTAGGTATCTGCTACCAGTCAAGAGTCAAGACAAAGAACCCTAGGATACTAATATCCTAATGCAATTTCAACAACAAGAATCATATACGTCACGTCCATTGAAAAAATGATACTCCCAGCTTTTCATTGTCCAGTCAGATGGTTATTTAATTTGCTTTTATCAGGACAGAATTTCCTTAATTGCAGTTGTAAGGTATACCAAATATCAGATTTCATCCAGTTCCTCTATGGCATACCTTACACATAGGACAAACTGAAAGTACAAGTTTATACGGAGATAAAAAGCCATACAATTGAATGATAGCAAAACAGCCTGTCTGACATTACATGCATAGTCATTGTATCAATAAAGGTATATGAGAAAAAAGGAAGTACATTCAAGCTCGAGCATGGCAACTTACAACAGAAACCCTTTCTTTGATACTCAACCCATCATCCATTCCAGTAACTTGTAAGTGCATTAATCTGCTATAACGACAAAAAGAGTTAGGGGAAATGTGTTAACAACAGGTTCAATATAAACAAAACTAGGAGATTCCATAGAAAGCAGGCACAAGCAGTAAATTGATGGAATTTGCAAGATACCAGGAACACACATTCTAGAAGTTCACTTCTTTTGGGGTAATCAATAGTTTAACTTCATTTATTTTTCAGCAATCAAATTGTGCAAATCACCAAAATGGCTAAAGCTATGCGTACTTTGGGGACAAGTAGATTAAATCTATACTAACTTTCACCGGAAAAGATATCACTCCTCCATGCACTTGAATAAAGTAAATGATCAATGGCTCTAGTTCTGGATGACTAGTGTAATGTCAAGGGAAAACGTAAGTACACACAATAACTACCTAACACAGTCATTTCAGATTGTACACTTTTCAGCAGTCATACTCCACTGAAGCTTACAGCATGGATCTTAATGTTTTATAGAAATATCAACTAGTGAGCATGAGCCAGATTCATGGAAATAAAATGAGAAGCAGCTGATACTGATTGTCATTCAACTATACCATAAACACTTAACATATAGGCAAAGTTTGGATAAAAAATAGATGGGTAGAAATTCTGATACAAGTTTTTACCTGTGCCATGCTTGTTCATAGCTGAATAATGAACTTTTGACTGCCTTTATTATTGGAGCCTCAGCTGTTCCATCTCCTTAACTCATGGAACACAAAAAATTAGAACAGAGAAATGTTCGTTGAGATTTGGACCAGATATCATGTTTACCATTGTCATGCAAAGCAGCAAACAAAGATTGTCCACTCTTAGTGCTGGTATAGATGATACGTGGCTGGGCTTGATATTTCACTATATACAGACACTCGAAGAAATTAAGAGAAGGGGGCTTGAGAACAGAATTAGTCACCAAATTCAGGATTTACCCATCTGAACCAAAGGAAAATTTTCGTTTTCATCCTCCCAGAATTCCAGAACATGAAGCTGACAAATGCTGGAATCATAATAAGAAATTCCTACTCTGTAAGGAAAACAATTTCATCAATCAATGAATTCTTTGACCTCTTCTTAATTTCAATTTTCCAATTCGAATTAAAGTTATTATTTGAATGATTATGATTTGAAGAAAATGACCACCTTCGGCCATTCATGATGCATGCCATATAGACCTGTCGTCGCAGGAAAAGGGAAATGTTATCAATTGGAAAATATTTTTTTTAACCACCTAAGCGAATGTAATCCACATTTGCTGGCTGCTGGAGTAAGATACAGCATGGGGAAGAATAAAAGGTAATGAGCACAAGTCAAAATCCTTAATCTGATGTTTGTATAGGACACTTAAAGCTATATTAAAGTTTTCCTTTGCACAGAGAACTAGCATTTTTTTCCCAAATCTTTTTTTTTTTCTAGCTTCACATTCTCATCAATTTTCCTCCAATTGTCCCCTTTACTTCGGCACCATTTAGGGCAAAATTTTACTTCAGGGTTTAGTATTTGAAACTAAATACTGAATTGAAGTGATTACAATCATGTACCAATGCAATGTGCATACCTTAAGCAATAAATGGAATCAAAGTGTTCCATAGAACTAGGCATTTTTTTCTCCTTAATGTGGTGGAGTAATTTTATGGTTCAGAATGTTAGGACCAGATTAATGATGGTCAGGATTACCATTCTGGACCTAACATCATTAATCTGGTCCTAACATTCTGGACTGGAAAATTAGGCATGTGGTCCCCATCTTAACTCTCTATTACTCTGATTCTCATTTTATTTATTCCTCTTTCGTGTATTGCACATTTGAACCTCAATATCCATCCTTTTGTACTTAGTTTAGGATGTTGAATAATGAATTCGAGTGATTACACCAAGCTAGACAGCGAAACATCCATAGCTTGTCCTGGCAACAATCAATTATGATATCTTTTCATCCAAATAGAGTGAATCATATGAGTTCTTTTCCAGAGATGTAATTGATTTACTTCTCTCTTTTTTGAAAGCAGTCATCGAAAGACTAGGAGATCGCAGTTTTGAGATGGAAAGCCAACCCTATCACATACAAACAAAGCATCCACCACATAGTAATAATAGTATTCAGACCTCCGATTACAAAAGAAAACCAACTACACTTGTGGAAATGCTGATTATCCTAAAACTGGAATTCCTGCTTTAATCGTTCTTACAATAACAAATTCATCATCAATCAAAATCAGAAACGGAATTTTAAAAGAGTTCCGAACAAAATAGACCAAAATAAGTTCCAATTCCCCGGTCGAAACAAGAGCAGTGGCAAAATTAAAGTTGAAAAGGATGAGAAAATATCGCAGTAAACCTGCGGCTGTGCATCAGTTTCGTCGACTTCTTCCATAATCCGGAAACCCTTCGCGGAGATATTGAGCGAGAGTGAGTCTCAAAATGCAAGATTAGAAAATGGGAGTGGAGTTGGCGCTAATTTCTCTTGGCGTGTAGTTAAAACGATATGTCCCGCACCGCACACTGCACACTGCACACTGCACACGGTTGATGGCAAATGATATTCACGCGGGGTTTTTTTTCAGAAAAAAAAAAAACCAGGCCCAACAAAATAAGAGTTGCAAAATATGTATCCATTCAGGAACTCGAAAATTGAGTCCGAATTAAAATTTCCTATAACTCAATTTTTTATAATATTTTTAATAAACAAAATATATAAATATAAAAGGTGTTATTATTTTAATGCACAAAATAATCACATCAAACATAAGGAAAAAATCTATTTTAAACATCAAGCATAAACAAAATAATCACATTAAACATAAATAAAATATATCTTCATAGTTTTTTTAATAAGGAAAAAAGAATTAAAACTGAATCGGGCTAAGGATTCTACCAAGGCCTATGAAATTGGATTGGGGCTTGCCACCTGGTCTATTTGTTTAAAAAAATTTAGGACAGACCTAAAATTGGGCTTGAACTTTAATAGGTCCGCACTTCACTCCAATACATATCCGGCCTGTAGTGGGTCTCTGTAGTGGGCAAGTAGACGTCGTGACCCATATCCATGAGCTTCGTCACTGCACCGAATTGAAATCCCGATCCATTTCGTATTATAATCTGAAATTTTGGAATTCAGAATTTTGAAATTCGGAATGTCCTGTATTTTGAAATTCGAAATCCAAATGTCCACCCCAATTCGTCACTGCATTAAAAATTGGCAAACAATCGGGCGGCTGGATTTCAAAATAATTTATCTTCGAACGACGTCATTTTTTGTTGAATTTGAGATTCCGCCACTGACCTAGTAGCCCTCTCCGGTTTCGTTGGAAAATTTTTTATTCTACCACTAAAATTGGGAAATTTTTTGAAAATGTCACATACCGATCTTTAGAAGACCCGTAAGAGCAACCGATCTTCCAAAGAGCAGTATTTCCATCATTAAAATTCTTAATCATAGAGATTAAGAAATAAAGATCGGTACTGGGCAAAGAACGAGAACATCAAAAATCCTTCAACACCAGCCAAAGAAGAAATTAGGGAAAGACAACAAAGATCCTAACACCAGCCAAAGAAGTCCGCTAAGGCGTTGTTCTTCACCTTTATGATAAATAAGTAATTATTTTCAGAATTCGGAACATCCCTGAAACTCGGTAACAGTTCATATGAAGCAAAAGATGTTTTTCCGTTCAATCTCGAGTCTTTATTTGGGAATAACTTGAAGAGGGACTCGGATCACCAGCAGATTTTGAATTCTTCTTCTTGCCAAATATCTATTTCTCTAGAGCAGGGGAGTATTTGATCGTTGCTATAATTCTCTTTTCCTCAGTACCATCAAGTTGGTCTTTTGGTACCTTTCAGCAGACTTCCCCAGGTTGTAGATGACTTCTTTATGAACTCTTTGAGATGCTGAATGAGCTACATCTCCTAGTTGTCGCGCCAGGTTCGCATAAAGCTTACACGTACCAATTCTAACCCTTTGAGTTTACAAATCAGCTCCTGTAAGTTTGTTGATTTATCATATCTGATGAACCCGTGTCTCTTGCCTTGATACACCATCCTAGGGAGGGTATGGGCATCTCGTAACATTCAATGTTGTTCGAAAAAGATCCAGAGATCCTTTACTGACCAAGCTGGAGGAAGATTTGCCACATATAGAAAAGTAGAGTTTGCTCGCAGTTTTTCAATGACAGTGGATAGCTTTCTGTTCGACTGGCTCGCCATGTCCCACTACTTCCCAGGAGCTCCCAGCAGGTTGAGGATTTGTTGAGCAGCACCGGCGACAGCACCGGCACGGCTACGGCCTACGGCCTATGGCCATATGGCCTTGTTAGAAATATTTGTCCCATACCGATTGTGAAACCTTAGTTGGACTAGTTTAAATAGGAATTGTGGGGAGAAATTATCACCTTGGGCCTAAGGTTTTAATGGTGACATCCACATTCCTACCAAATTCACCCCACGCGCACCTGCACACACGAGACCCGAACCGATC